>CAUDMG010003965.1:1995000-2215000 GCA_958450375.1 Homarus gammarus
TGCAGTGATGAGCGGTGTGTGTTAAGAGATGTTAAGTGGATTTGAGGACCGACTTAATTAGGGTTTAACGAAGACATAAGAAGTGTGATATGAGCAGATCTTTGGGGGGGAAGAAATACAGCGATTTTTTTATGATGGGAGAGAGAGAGAAAATTAATTGTAAGGACTTCACATAAATCAAAGTTATACTGTAGCTGTAAAGGGTATATCATAAAGGCTTACACAGAACATCAGAGCTACTAAAGACAAACATCCTCCATTCTATCGAGTAATAATTAGGACAGATAACAAAATTTACTCTACTATCATTTGTATCCAGGTAATACGGGAAGGTCATATCATCCCAAACATAGGTACAAACACAACTACTGCAGGTTATCATTTTCTACAGTAAAACGGTGAGACCATACAACGGCTGTATGTATCAATTATACCTTTCCTACAATAGTACAGCGAGCATACATTCATGTATTCATAAGTCTTTCACTACATGTGAATTTCAGTATGCAGCTTAATGGTATTGCCTTTCGGATGGACTCATAACAATTTAGGCTATTTGTACAGACGATAATGCTGACGTGGTGTGTCAATGACGCGGCCTAACATACATACATACATACATACATATATATAGTTACGCCGTCTCTTAATTTACTTTAATAACCAGGTTCTAGGCGTAACCAAACAAAAAAGTGAGTAAAGTAAATTAAAAGGGAATAAAAATAAATAAAGTAAACCTTTAAGAATTAAATTAAATTAAATATTAACACAATAAAGAGCCTCGTAGGCTGTCACAACAAATTGATTCACCATCGAAACTTTTAAGACACAAATGATACTAAACATCGAAACATCAAAAGAATAAAAATAAAGCATTGGATTACGTTAACACTGCTTAAACATATAAAAACTAACACTGAAATTAACTAACGTGAAACAACACTGAATTACTTAAATGTAACGAAGCAAATACTGATGGACACATAAGAGACTAGAATAGGAACTCACAGATATAGCACCTTGGTGGCGACAGGAACAACACAAATAAAACGAAGTATAAGTAACAGGTGACGAGTGTCACTCAAAACAACGTGAACTGAATGACAAGGAGGACTGGACCGCCCTGTGTCTACAGGTGGAGTACTCTATATAAGGTCGGTTCCCGCAACCCGACCTGCCGGTGGGTCGTTTAACGATGCAAATGGTCGTTAGAGTAACACAGAATGCTTGTTACAACACTAAATGAAGAAATAAGATGGGCTTGAACAAATAATAACAGTTAAAACCTTAACAGCACAGGGTAAGGTGACTAGATTACTGTATATGATAGTAAATATAACACCCCACCACCACCACCACAACACGCCATCCTTTCACCCCACCACCACCACAACACGCCATCCTTTCACCCCACCACCACCACAACACGCCATCCTTTCACCCCACCACCACCACAACACGCCATCCTTTCACCCCACCACCACCACAACACGCCATCCTTTCACCCCACCACCAACACAACACGCCATCCTTTCACCCCACCACCACCACCACAACACGCCATCCTTTCACCCCACCACCACCACCACAACACGCCATCCTTTCACCCCACCACCACCACAACACGCCATCCTTTCACCCCACCACCACCACAACACGCCATCCTTTCACCCCACCACCACCACCACAACACGCCATCCTTTCACCCCACCACCACCACAACACGCCATCCTTTCACCCCACCACCACAACACGCCATCCTTTCACCCCACCACCACCACCACCACAACACGCCATCCTTTCACCCCACCACCACCACAACACGCCATCCTTTCACCCCACCACCACCACAACATGCCATCCTTTCACCCCACCACCACCACAACACGCCATCCTTTCACCCCACCACCACCACAACACGCCATCCTTTCACCCCACCACCACCACCATAAAGCCAAATCCTTCAGTTTCACCACCATACTCCAACACAGCGCCATCACAGCTCCAAGACCACGAGTGTCGCCGACAGAGCACCAGCACAGCAGCAACACAATCAAACACCTCAAGTTTCACCAACACAACACCAACACCCCGAGTTTCACCAACACAGCACCAACACAACTCCCCAACACCACGAGTTTCACCAACAGAGGACCAGCACAGTACCAACACCTCGACTGTCAGTTGCATAATACATAAATTAGACACAACCTGGCTCTCCACAATGGTAAATTCAACTAGACTGTTTTAAAGATGCGGAATGAATAACAATGTTGCCAAGATTACTAACCTAGGACTCAGAGTAATTGAATGAATTTACATACAGCGGAAGCCTGAAACCAAGGGATTGACCAATCAGAATTAGTAATGGACTGCGAGGCGAGAATAATTAATTAAAGAGAAGTTACCGAATTAAAATTAAAATATTCCATGTAATTAAGTGACAGTGAAAGACCAACAAAGAGAGTGTGTTTGTTTCTGAACTACTTGATGATGGCTGAAGGTGTGTTTAGTCTAACGTTAACCTCCGTGTTATGAAGACGAGTTGGATTATTTTGGTGTGTGTGTGTGTGTGTGTTTGAGAGAGTGAAAGAAAGAGAGAGATGTAGAATTACACGAATTATTTTTAAACATGGAATTTTCAGTGGAAAATGCTCTAAATTGCACCACATTATCTGAGGTCTTAACTTAAAGAGACTGGTCGACTTACTGCTTGTGGCACATGGAAGGTGGGAAGGGGGTGACAACGTGAGAAAAAGACTGGGAATGAGATATGATAAAATTCAAGAGAAAGAATATATAAAATAGTGAAAGACGAAAGAGGTTGAAGAAGTGAAGTCATTTTGTTTTATTTCGTTTATTTCATACGAACAAAATTACCAGTCCACGCAAGCTGTGACGGGTAATGTTATACAGCATGTGTCTAACCCGGGTGAAGGCGGGTAATGTTTCAGCAAGTACAAGAGATCTGTGGTATAAGTATCAATAACGTTAAACTTTGACTACTTTAAACGTTTATATATCACCTGTAACTTAAATAACCTTCGTTTTGTCATGAGAAACATAAATATTACATATACAATATATTGCACAGGTAACTGCTGCTACCTGGAGTCTCACAGAAAAGGCAGAAAGTGGTAGGTGTGAGGTGTGGCAGCGATAGACTTAAGTGAAACCAAAGATGTGATAAATAATACAAAACGTAAAGCTGTTGAAGCAGGGAATTGAATGTGACCTTAGCGTAAGACTTTTAAGGTACTCAAGCATGACCACTTGTAAATTGAGTTTTCTTTCACATGCCACATACATTCATATACGCACACACATATACATCCACACCCACCCACACATACATACATACATAAACACACACACACAGATATACACACACACAGGACATATATCACCCTTTTTTTCACATAATAACATTTCTAGATACAATTTCGGAGACTTTACCTAATCTCACATTCCTGTCACACGTCACAACTTTCCATGAATCGATGTAAACTTTAACGCTGTTTATGCCAATTTAAATATCTCGAGGCAAGAAATGTTTCAAGAAAATGTCTGTTTTTTACTAGTGGCTATACTCAATATTTACAGAAATTGATTTGTGTTGCTGAAACTAGAGCGAATACTTTTTTTTTAGATATGAAAGAAATATATTAATTTGTGTTGTGTTATGTCAAATCATCATTGTTACTATATACAAAGTTTACAGATATTGAAACTATTAAGGTTTAACACTAAGTTTTTTTCTATTTCAGTTTAGTGGAGTTAAGAAACGGCGAGAGGAACCAAGTGAAACTGAACACGAGATGAACATGAACTGAACCTCAAAGAACCGAGAATGGCAACAAAATTTTAACGCGAGATGAATCATTTTGAACATGACCTTAAAAGTGAACCTAATATGAATGTAATCTAAACGTGAAGTAAAACTAATAAGAACATGATCTGAACATGAAGCGAACCTGATAAGAACATGATCGGGACGGCGCCAACGTGAGAGATATCCACCAGGAAAAATGAACACAAAGTCTCTCTGTGTCTCGAGTGATACAAGATGCCTAAGAGGAGATGTCTCGTATTAGATCCCAAGAGTCTCTCCAGAAGATGATCTCTCGAGGACGCAACCCTTGGGCCTTATGTCTCGCTGCGTATCTCTCGCCCTTCGTTCTCGTCGGCTTCATTCTCGGTCTCGTCCTCCTGCCGATGGAAGCGTTGGGTAAGTCTGCCTTGATCCTGTAATCTCTAATAATCTCTCTTTCCATCAACAGTATATTGTGTACTCCTCCAGAGTCTCTTCCTCTCAAAATACTCCTTTAAGAGATAATAATATGATGCTCATTCTCTTCAGAGACATTTACGTTAAAATTACCTATTTTCATGGCTTAAGGCTTTCCAATAAAGAAACAAAACAGTCTAGAAAAATCCACCATGAATTTTCTTCTATTACATATACGTCTAACAATGATCATTAAACGTTTTTGGAAAGCTCTTTATCCCCTGTAATACTTTTGGCGAAAAAAATAAACAACAAAGCCAACAATGTCCCCCATGAGACTTGCATTATTAATTCATGACGCGAAATGTTGTCCCGTGTCTGGTATTGATTTCTACCAGTTAAGAGAACCAGTTAGACCATTAGAATATGGACAATTGTACTAAACAGCGACTTGGACAGTGGCTGATAATGGTCGTGGTGGGAGAGAGAGAGAGAGGGAAGGAAAGAGTTGGCGTGACACTCTGCCAGACGACAAATGCTTTTTTCTTGGTGTTTATGAGCCCCAGACCGTGGTGTGATGTACAGGGGAAGCCAAGTGGACCATTACGGGGAAGAGAAAGGGCTGAAAAGAGAAAGGAGAGGGGAGAAGCGTGCAAAGAGTTAAGAAAAGAGGGCTAAGGAGGGAGAGAGGAGAAGAGAGGGAAGCTGAAAGAGAGAGAGGAGGTTAGTGGAAATGGAGAGAGGTGTGTAGAGGAAAAGAGAGGGAATGAAAGACAAGTGGGAGGGGGAAGGGAAAGGGAAGGAGAATGAGAAAGGAGGGGAAGAAGGAGGTAAGAGAAGAAAGAAGGAAGAGAAGAGATTTTGAAGATCGAAAGAAACACCAACACTAGTTATATACCTCCGATTAACCTATGACAACGCGAGCATTTGTCTAGTATCAGTTGCCACGTTTCTTCACCAAGTAATAAAAGGTCTCCAGTCTTATTCACGATGGGGAACGACTGGTACAAATGTCAGAGAACGACGGCAATTCCTCCAGTGTCAGGATTTTTTCTTATGACAGCTTGATGTGCTTCGTCCACAATTTCTTAGTCTCATGTTTGGAGAGAACAACGTCAGGAATCTTCAGGCTTTGCAGCTGATCTCTCAAAGTATAGTGGTGGTGAAGTCAAGGTTTAGGATACTCGTGTAGGTGTTATACCCACTGAAGAGAAGGGGTGGAATACTGAAAAGTTTCCCTTATAGGCAGGTATCCTAAAGGACGATATTGATCAACACGTTCAAACAGTCAAACCATTTCAAACGTTTTCTAGGTCACAACCTACTGACCCCGACCATTCTAAATAACTCCAGAACATTCTAGATCATCAAACACAGAACGTTCCACATCAGTTCACACTATTCCGCAAAACTAAAAACGTGTCCACCTTTTCCCAACAAGAGAGACAACAACTACAAACTCTCAACGTTGCCGAGAGACACAACACGTTTCCCTTGGTTCAATTCACGAAAAAAAAAAAAAAGATTAGAAAAAAGACTGGCGCTTCACATGTCAGGTTGGCCCTCAGGCTGTTGGTCTCTGTCGATCACAAAAATGTTTCTCTCTAATAAATATTGATACCGTGTCCACAGTGCATGACCGCCCCAGCTCACAGGCTGCTAGAAGCTCTCCTTTTTGGTTTCTCTGACATTGTGACACTGTAGTTTCTTTTGTCGAGTAACTTTTAGAGTAATTTACTTTAAACCCCAGATGTATCCGTACATTTATGAGTTTAAGTATAAAAAAAAGGTAAATTTATTCCCACAGGACCAGAGTAACACACATATACGGTGTAACAAAACTATCTCTACCTTCTCCTCCAAGTTACAACTCCAGGATGGTCCAGTTGTTGGTAAATGGTGCCGTCAAAGCCTAAACTTGGGTTCACAAAACTTAGTCCAGAATAATTTGAGTTGAGTTAAGTTGAGCACGCTTAAGTCCACTCTGAGCCACCAAGCGGAGACGCCCAGATAATTATCACGAGTTTCGCTCTCGGTCCCCAGGATGAGATGACTTCTGGACTTGTCTAGGACTGATGGTTTATTAATCACTAAACCAAGGAAAATATTTGTGTCCAGAATATTACTAAAAATTTATCCATATTATCTTGACCTCAGATCGTTATTTAGTTACAGGTTTACAGTATAAAATGTAATCGCATCAGGTGAACTGTTACTGAGCAACACACTCTTGTTATAAGATGCTCAAGTACAAAACTTTGGTCTTTAAGTTGTTACGGAAACATTTTTATTAACATGTGACAATAATGTTCCTATTGTTACAAAACAGAAAAAAGTTTATAAGATAATTTATCTTCAATTCGCAACACATTAATAACGGAGTGACGTCCCTTGCACAGGTCAATACAAAATTTAAATCGAGAATTCAGTAATTTTTCTGATTATTCTTGATTTAACTAACACTAAGTCACGAAAACTGGATTGTTATAGAGTAAACCTATATAGAAATTTTTAAATGTTTGGTATGAAACTCCACCTGAATGACAAGTACAAAATATATGTCAGAACAGAAATCCACAGAGTTTACAAGAAAAAGTTTAACTAAACGAGACAGTTGTCAAAACCGGTGATGTTTTTATGGGTTTTAAAAGTTAACGGGTGTAGTACAAACGCCAGAGAGTCCATAGCGATTGTGTGCTGCTAGAGCGGTTTATCAAAGGTGAACACCTTCACTCGAATTTTCTCGGTAGGGAAAACTTGACGTACCTTTGTAGCAACGATCCATTACATAAAAAAACTATTACTACGATTAATAAGTTTAAAGGTAAAAGTTAATGTGTATTTGTCATTAATATCTCCCTCGGTGTTCATTTAAAATATGCCAATAATTATAAAATTAGCCTTCAGTCTCGTTGTTAATATATATCATTGGTCATGAATTACCCACAATGTACCAACACCAGCGTAAACCCTCACCGATATATCCCTCAGGCTGCTTATGTTTTATCATATCAAACTCTCGCACTATGTCTCGACAGTTCAGTCTCTCATATTTCAACACATGGTCTTTCACTTCGTCAGATAGTTCCCCATCATTTAACTCACCACAGATGATTACTGCCGCTAACTTTGTGGTGTGTGTGTGTGTGTGTGTGTGTGTGTGTGTGTGTGTGTGTGTGTGTCTGTGTGTGTCTGTGTGTCAGTTGGAATTATTAACTTGTGAGTCCATGCATTGTATACTCCAGAAGTGCTGCCATTTGTGGCTGATAAGAGCAGCTGTGAGCCGTGACTCACTCCTTTTGAAAGAGGAAATTATGTTCTGGAGTAGAAGGGCTGTGAAGAGCTTTGAGAGAGAGAGAATAATATTCATGGGTGTTATATACTGAGCGAGACGACAAGAGAAACAAACAGATATACTGTATAAGCTATTCTACACTGAGACACACACAGACGCTGATCAAACAATATCTGACATTAAAACACATTTATGAAATCCGTTCTGTATAGGAAACTCACATACAGCCTCTCTGTGTTGAGGAAATATTGCTAAATGTTTCCATTAAATCAAAATTTAAGTCAAAAGGTCTGATGAATTATGGTCATGAGTAAACGTGTTTGATAAATTAGTCCAGGAAATTATTTCATGAGAGTTGTGATTTATTGACTCCTACTGGGCTGTGTCTCGTTAGGTTAGGTTTGGTTGGGTTAGGTTTGCTTACAGTAATATATTTTAGGTTACGTCTGGCTATATTAAGTTAGTGTAAGTTAGAGTTAAAGGGGGCAATTAAAATAATCTTGTTACTTCAGGTCATGTTAGGGTAGGTTGAGCTGTTTGTTTTGTTAAATAAACAAGACCTGTTATATATTGTTACGCTTTCTCTTAATTTACTTAAATATCCAGGTTCTAGGCGTAACCAAACCAAAAAGTGAAGTAAATTAAAAGAGAACAAAAATAAATAAAGTAAACCTTTAAGAATTTAATTACTTAAATATTAACACAATAAAGAGCCTCGTAGGCTGTCACAACAAATTGATTCACCATCAAAACTTTTAAGACACAAATGATACTAAACATCGAAACATTAAAAGAACAAAAATAAACCATTGGATTACGTTAACACTGCTTAAACATATAAAAACTAACACTGAAATTAACTAACGTGAAACAACACTGAATTACTTAAATGTAACCAAGCACTGATGGACACATAAGAGACTAGAATAGGTACTCACATAGATATAGCACCTTGGTGGCGACAGGAACAACACAAATAAAACGAAGTATAAGTAACAGGTGACGAGTGTTACTCAAAGGATGTGAACTGTATGACAAGGAGGACTGAACTAACTCCGTCAGTTGGTGGGTCCTATATACAAGGTCGGCTCCCGCCACGCGACCTGCCGGTGGGTAGTTTAACGCTGCAAATGGTCGTTTAGAAACAAAGAATGGTTGTTACAGTACTATATGGGTTTGAACAAATAATAACAGTTAAAACCTTAACAGCACAGGGTAAGGTGACTAGATTATATAATAGTGAATACAACACATCATTACAGGAATAATATGGAACAACATGGAAGCACGTTATATAAAAAAAAATAGAAAAATACGACACGGTCGTAACAATATGAAACGCAGTTCTAATTACATTCTTAAGTTAACTTACCTTGGCGTATTGTTCAGCAAGAAAATAAACAAAACCAAAAAATAATGGTGAAGAAAACTAAAAAATGAGATGGTTTTTATTCAATCACTTACACCAATATTTTCGGGTTTATTTATAAATTACCTTTAGAAACGCCATACCATTAATACAAATATGATCACCGAAGGGAACCATTATATCCCTTTTTCCAAACGCATCACAATAAATTATTTTCTTTCAATTAAACTTTTATTAGGGGACCAATATTTTTTCAGCTGTCTATGAGGGCGAGAGATAACGGAGACTCACAACTGAAAAAGATGTATTCAATAATCGTCTTTTAGCAATTATATAATTCTCTGATTTACGTCCAGAAACATACTCTTTGGACTGGGAATTTTATTTGACAGGAAAATATTGCTTTTGTTGAAATAATATTTTCTGTTGGGAAGAAATTTTTATAATGAGAAATTTTGCTTTTCGTTGTCTTAAAGTTCAGTTATTTGTCTTTTGTCTGTCAGTATATAAGTGTGTTTGTTTGTTTTTGTCATTTTCTTCCTGTCCTCTCCCATTCTACTAGTTATTCCTATTCCCTTCTTCCTACCCTGTTCCCTCACCATACTCTGCCCATCACATTCTTTCAATCTCCTTCGTTCTCTCTCCCATTTTCTCATTTTTTTCTCCCCCACACGTTAAGAACCAACACCTGGTATTTTCTCCCCCACATGTTAAGAACCAACACCTGGTATTATTTCCCTCACATGTTAAGGACCAACACCTGGTATTTTCTCCCCCACATGTTAAGAACCAACACCTGGTATTATTTCCCTCACATGTTAAGAACCAACACCTGGTATTATTTCCCTCACATGTTAAGAACCAACACCTGGTATTATTTCCCTCACATGTTAAGGACCAACACCTGGTATGGGTCGTCGATGTGGTCAATTTACCGCCGCAGTAACTTCACCGGAGATTCTTCAAGACTCCACTTTCCCTCCCCTGAATAATTCATCCAAATTACTTATCTCTTAAAGCTTTTGTCCAACAGCTTTTTGGTGGTATTACTGACACAAAGGAGAATATATGTTGTGTTAGCTCTTGTCTTTTTCTTAACTTGAAGGAAAATAGTGTAGTAATGTCCTCTTATAATAACTGTTTTCGTTGTCTTGTCATTCAGGAACATTTTATACTTGTGTTATGCGGGTTCTTTTTGTCTTCTTCATGATATTCGATTCTGTTTGTTGTTTTTATTGTAGAAGAAATATTTTTTATTTTACTTCTATATTTTTTCTATCATTCCTTTCTATCTTTTTAAATTCTTTTCTTGCGTGAAGGAAATATGTTGAATTTTATTTTTATTTACTTGCCTTTCGTTGTCATTAAAATAACCATCTTAAGTATATTATTTCCTTGTGTTTCATTTATTTTGATGTTGTGGTTAAAACCTATTTAACACTTTATATTGTGTTTCATCGAGTCATTTCATGTTTATCTAGATTTAAATGAAACCGTATCCCCATATTCAAGCAAAATTTACACATTATTAGGACTTCAGCTATAAATTAGGACAAATACCTAAAAGATGAACTAAAGAATATTTTCAAGTGTCTAACATTTCCAGGTTTCTGCCGTCATCCAGTTCGTGTAAATATTATTATTAATTTTTAATTCAGGGTTGCAATATAGTTTTTGTTAACCATGTTAAGCTAAAAATAAATAATCGGATTATATTTTTTCCTGACGTGTTCCAGATTCCGTGCCCAAGATACATGTCTTATTCTGGTATAGCTATTGTATATCCCAGGTCGTGTGCCGTGAATCACCTACAGTAATTATTGAAAACTAAAAGGTAACAGACTGCGGCTTAGTGCAGCTGTCACCTCTTAATATCTTCCTAGCACTCAAGATATCTCCAATACTCACATAACGATGGTAGTTGATGTGGACCAAAACAATATTCAAAACACAAATACACACACACACATATAATTGTGGACAGAGTTATCGGAAGAGAGATTTGTAAAGGTAGAGAATGAGGAAGAAGGGAAGTAGAAGAAAAAGAAAATGAATAGAAAAGACAGAACACTGAAGAAACAGATGGACCTTACATATTGTAGCAAGAGACACGGAGACTCGGGGGAAATTTCCAAGTAAATTATTCACTTGTGGCGATGATAGTTATGGTGTACTGTTTAATTCTTTAATTCACATATATATATATATATACATATGTGTGTGTGTATGCGTTAATGCTTAGTTGCGTGTCAGTATCCTCCAAAGGAATTGTGCGTGTATATTACCGAGGAATATTACACTTTACACGCCAGCTTAACAAAAGTATTCAGTATAGAAGGAACATCTTGCAGTTTTAACACAACTGACCTTTTGCATGTCACCTCACACTACACCAACCTTACTTTAGTTCCTTTTTGGGTTCACAAAGAAACTGTTGATGGTGTGTTGCTGGGTGGTTCTTTATATATATATATATATATATATATATATATATATATATATATATATATATATATATATATATATATATATTTTATGAAAATCCACAATGAAAACGTGGATAAGATAAATCTTGATAAAATCACACGGGAAAATGGAAACAACGGAGTACCTTAGCTTTCGTCAGTTGCCTCTGAAGATGTCTTGAATAAAGACGAAAGCTAAGGTACTCCGTTGTTTCCATTTTCCCGTGTGATTTTATCAAGATATATATATATATATATATATATATATATATATATATATATATATATATATATATATATATATATATATATATATATATATATGTGTGTGTGTGTGTGTGTGCGTGTGTGTGTGTATGCATGTGTGTGTATGTGTGTGAAATATTTTTTAGTTAATTACTCTGTTTGACTCGTCAATTTAATATTATACAGAATTTAGGCAATTGTCTCATTAGTAACAAGTTAACAAAGTTTTAGTAACATTATAACTACAGTGTAACTATTACAACGTGTAAACTATAGACATTATCAGTTCTCTTAACAGCACCAATATCGTCTATATTACGTCCAATTATTAAGATTTAAATTTGTTTGAGATTGAATCTTAAATTATTTTCTTATTTCATACAATATTTTTATTGAATAAAATCAGTCTTTACTAACAATAATTTCGCCGCGCATTTTCTTCTATTATATTTCAACAACGTGTTTTCCTTTAGAGAAAAAATCTAATTTCAATATAGATATTCTTGATTATGAGAAATGCAGACACGAGTGATTGGGTCAGCCATTGTTTAAATCATTTCCTGAAAACATCCAAGAAAATGAGTAGACTGTCGTGAATAAATTATGAGCTGAGGTGTCACGATATTACACACGTCAGTAAACCATATGATCATAAACATCATTAACTCCTATCATACACATCAGTAAATCATAATACCATACATGTCAGTTAACTCCATCAACATAAGACCACAGTAATACACATGTCAGTAACCCGCTCACCAGTTATCATGGGTCTTGTAAATATAACACCAAATATCTTTCTGTGGCGGAGACTAAATATTACTTTCTGAGTTGTTAGGTGGAATACACTACTGATAGCTGAGGAGAGACAGATAACCAGGGAGATAACAAACGGATAAACAGATAGAGAGAGATTTATTTTCTACTATTTCAGCTGTAAATGAAAGATGAGTTTATATTTATCTCCAATTAGGGAAAAATAGTTGTGAATCTTTATGAGTCTACGATATCACAGTCTCTCTCTCTCTCTCTCTCTCTCTCTCTCCCATTACTTTTGGTTATTCTGCACTATATTAATAATATAAGGAAACTACATTTTACATATTGTATTATACACACATATTAGATTTTCACTATTATATCTTAATGTACACTTAATATATTATTATGTGCGTACTATATGCATATAAAACTAATACACAGAATGCGGTGTGAAGGGAGTGAAATGTACTCAAATACTACAGTGTACTGGAATGACAATGTACAATTTACAGCTAATGTTATATTACACAGGTACTACAGTGTACACATATTCTACATAGGCCGGAGAGTACAGTGTACACAGAAAGTAAAACGTACGTATTTGCAGTGTACATAATACAATGTGCATAGATTACATTGCACAAGAAGTATAATTTTGTGATGGTGAGGGAGGTACACAAGAGGTGGGTGAGGGAGGGGAGCGTGATGTAAATAGAGCGACCCGCCGCAATGCACCACCACCGCCTCACACCCTAGGCTGATACTGACGCCCCTCTCCATATATATATATATATATATATATATATATATATATATATATATATATATATATATATATATATATATATATATATATATATATATCACTGGGTAATGTCCATCACAAAAGACATAATTACATCAGCAGGTCACGTGTATTTTTATATCTACATTTATCAAAATAAATAAGATGTGGTAAAAAGAAGTTACTGTATGTTACACCTTTATAAAAGTCTAAGATTTGAGTTTTTATGTTAACAAAAGACAAAAATGAAAGACTGACGTAAGCTAAAGTCTTAGGTCTCTTTCTTTTGTGACTGACTCTGGTAAACATAGAGTGTAGAGTAACACACTGTAACAACTCCTACAGACAGATCAAGAAGGACCTGCATTTGTTTCATTATCGTGCAGGCAGAACAGTTCTGGAGTAATTCTCGAAGTAGGGACTTAATTTCCTTTAATTACTTTAAAATTTTGACCTCTGTTAAAAATACACCTTCCCATCGGTAGGAGCTATAAAGTTGGTCTTCACTTTCGATAACAAAATTATAATGGTCACATGATTTGTAAAAAGTTGAAAAAAGTATATCTCTCACTGAAAGGAAGTCGAAACTTAACCTCAGCGTCAATAAGAGGCTAATAACTCAGTTTTCTCCTTGACGTCAAGTTGAGAATTGACTTTCATTGGCAAGAAATTGAAAAATCGGTTCCCCCTTTCTGATACCAAGTTGACCCCCCGCCGATAGAAAGCTGAAAAATGGACTTCCTTCAGGTAAAGTAAAATGGTTGAACAAAAACGGCCGGAGCTGGAAGATCGATGCACTCATATGCGATACAATACTCTCACCTTTATTTCCCGATTTTCTTCCCTCACACGACCCTCACGCCTCACTCTCCCTCCTTCCGCCCTCACGCCACCCTCTCCTTCCTTTCGCCCTCGTCTCACTCTCCCTCCTTTTCTCACACGGCCCACACTCCTTCCTCTCCCTCCTTCCCTCACATGGCTCTCACATCTCACTCTACCTCCTTCCACCCTCACGCCTCATTCTCCCTCCTTCCGCTCTCACACGGCCCTCACGCCTCTCCCCAGCCACGCCCACACACACGCCAACATGCCACACGCTTTATCTTGTGACCTACCACACCCATATGACGATAGATTCCTCCCTGCTTATCCGCCCTACCTTACACCCGCCCTATCCCACACCTGCCCTACTCTACCCAACACCCACCCAACCTTACACCTTCCCTACCCTACACCCGCCCTACTCTATCCTACACCCACCTTACCTTACACCTACAGTACACCCGCTCTACTCTACCCTACACTCACCTTATCTTACACCTGCCTTACGCCTACACCCGCCCTACCCTACCCTACACCCACCCTACCTTACACCTACCCTACACCCGCCCTACCCTACCCTACACCCACCCTACCTTACACTTTCCCTACCCTACACCCGCCCTACCCTACCCTACACCCACCTTACCTTACACCTGCCTTACGCCTACACCCGCCCTACCCTACCCTACACCCACCCTACCTTACAGCTTCCCTACCCTACACCCGCCCTACCCTACCCTACACCCACCTTACCTTACACCTTCCCTACCCTACTACCCTACACCCGCCCTATCCCACACCTGCCCTACTCTACCCAACACCCACCCAACCTTACACCTTCCCTACCCTACACCCGCCCTACCCTACCCTACACCCACCTTACCTTACACCTTCCCTACCCTACACCCACCCTACCTTCCACCCGCCCTATCCCACACCTGCCCTACTCTACCCAACACCCACCCAACCTTACACCTTCCCTACCCTACACCCGCTCTACCCTACCCTACACCCACCTTACCTTACACCTACACCCGCCCTACCCTACCCTACACCCACCTTATCTTACACCTGCCTTACACCTACACCCGCTCTACCCTACCCTACACCCACCTTACCTTACACCTGCCTTACGCCTACACCCGCCCTACCCTACCCTACACCCACCCTACCTTACAGCTTCCCTACCCTACACCCGCCCTACCCTACCCTACACCCACCTTACCTTACACCTACACCCGCCCTACCCTACCCTACACCCACCTTATCTTACACCTGCCTTACACCTACACCCGCTCTACCCTACCCTACACCCACCTTACCTTACAGCTTCCCTACCCTACACCCGCCCTACCCTACCCTACACCCACCTTACCTTACACCTTCCCTACCCTACACCCACCCTACCTTACACCCGCCCTATCCCACACCTGCCCTACTCTACCCAACACCCACCCAACCTTACACCTTCCCTACCCTACACCCGCCCTACCCTATCCTACACCCACCTTAACTTACACCTACACACGCCCTACCCTACCCTACACCCACCTTACCTTACACCTGCCTTACGCCTACACCCACCCTACCTTACACCCGCCCTATCCCACACCTGCCCTACTCTACCCAACACCCACCCAACCTTACACCTTCCCTACCCTACACCCGCCCTACCCTACCCTACACCCACCTTACCTTACACCTACACACGCCCTACCCTACCCTACACCCACCTTACCTTACACCTGCCTTACGCCTACACCCGCTCTATCCTACATCGGTTGCCTCCAATAAAACCGCTCTCTCACTTGAGTGTCTCTTTTCGTTTCGTATTCTCGCTTGGGTTTGCCTTTGCATTCACAGGAGTTTATTTTCGTTTCTGTCGTATTCATACTCTCTCTCTCTCTCTCTCTCTCTCTCTCTCTCTCTCTCTCTCTCTCTCTCTCTCTAACCCGTTCTCCCGTGCTTTCACCAACTCACACACTCCCTCAGGCGACCACATCCACACAGGATCACTGTTTACTTACCTCTCATGATCTCAAATCCAATCACGTTGACTCTCTATCTCTCTCTTTTACCTTACCACAAGTTCCCTCCCTCCCTCCTTCCCTCCCTCTCCCTCTCTCTCTTTTTACTCTTCCTCGTTCACTCCCTCTATCCCATCCCCCCCCTCACTATCCCCCACTCTCCCCACACACCCACATACAAAAAAGACATTGAATCACTTCCTACTGACATTTTAAACCCATATATCTCCCTAGCCAATCCTTCTGGCTAACCCGGAATTAATTAAATATATAAGACAGCCAGATCGACCGACCGACAGACAAACAGACAGACAGGTAGACAGATTAGTTAATAAATGGAAACACATGTAGATTACCAGAAACAGAGAGGATTCAAGAAAAGTGGAAATAACAGTCCTCTCTCTCTCTCTCTCTCTCTCTCTCTCTCTCTCTCTCTCTCTCTCTCTCAGCCTCAATAACGCCCCTTTACTCTCATCGACTCGCATGTCTGGCCACACCCAAACACTTTACTTTCTACTCCTCTCCCACCCTTTCTCTCTTAATTTTTCCCTATAGTTTTTACTAAGTTTGCCTGTCTGTGTGTGTTTCTGTCTCTCAATTACCTGTAGTTCATCACACATACACACACGAGAGACAATTGAAGGTAAGTATTAATAATCAAGAACAAAAGCACCAGCAGCAGCGTAGACCAGTAAACAAAATATAGTTTTTTTACGTGTTACAGTAGAGCTTCACAGCGAAGTAGCAATTTACACTTGTGATGAACCTGGTCACTCGAGGTGGGACGCCGCTAAACATGTTGGACTGTGTTGAGTGATGTTACAACAGGTCTTAAGGTTTATTTATAGGACTGGCAACGTAGAAATTCTATAAACGGACCGAAAATGTATTATTATTTTAATGTGAATAGGATGTACATTTTTTTGGTAGGTTTGTTGAATATATTGAGATATTTTAAGTACTTAAGATGAGAGAAAGAGACAGACAGACAGACAGACAGAATGTGTGTGTGTGTGTGTGTGTGTGTGTGTGTGTGTGTGTGTAACGTAAAAAGCAAAACCTCACACGAACAGGTGAATACAAAAATCTCTTAAAACTGTTTTGTAAGGTCACATTTTGTCATTCCTTCCTGACATGACTTTATACACACAGGGGGACCATAAATTGCCACACACACAAAACAAAGTGCCAGAGACAACATCAAACATCAAAGAAGCAATTTATTTTTTAGTACTGCCAAGCGGGGGTAATGTAGGAGGGAGGAGGCCTTGTGTAGGGAGGATGGGGGACGGGGGAGGATGGGGGATGGGGGAGGATGGGGATGGGTGAGGATGGGGGATGGGGGAGGATGGGGATGGTGAGGATGAGGGATGGTGAGGATGGGGGATGGGGGAGGTTGTGTGTGGAGGAAGAGGGGGCGGGGATGTGCTGTTGAAGGAAGGGGAAGCATGACAAGCGAGGTCATCTATGTATATGTCACTGGATGTTTCTATTGGTGTCTTATTTAGTTTCTTCTCCCTTTCCCTTTCCTCTCTCTCTCTCTCTCTCTCTCTCTCTCTCTCTCTCTCTCTCTCTCCCTTCACTCACCACCCCCCTTCCTCTCTGGCGTGAGATAATTACCATAAAGTAATATAAAAACAAAGTTTGAGAGCAGAACAGTGAGGATCATTAATATTCCCGGGAACAACAGTGAGTATATAACATTGCTGCCGCGTGATACATATTAAACTGAACCACAAACTATATATACGTCACTCCTCTACCTCGACTTGTACTACTACTACTACTACTGCCACTACTACCATGACCTGTATTACCCATAATTACAACTATTATAGAGGTGATAGTAAAAATAGACGTTTGGGTATATTATCATTCTGTGTCAACAATGCTCACGCAAGATACTCTTAATGTTATTATTTATTTATGTTTCGCTTTTCGTTTTATTTTTGGTCTTTTATTTCTATTTTTCCTTTGACAATCTACACTAATCATTATTTTTGTTTTAACTCTAACCGTTTTACAAATTTCACGAGTAGATGGCAAAGATAAGAAGACATTTGTATGTTTTTTTTATTATTCATTTAAAAAACGGATATTATGCTATTTCTTACACAATTTATCGTTATTTCTTCCTATCATTCTATTACTTCTTTTGTTCCCCTCATTCACCTTCTCTGTCCTTCATTTACTCCTCTCCTTAGTTTTCGCTTTTAATTATATCCCATTCCCTCTGTTCTCTGCATCACTCTACCAGTCTGTCGTGTTTCCCTCTTTACAAAACATATTTCAGTGCCAGCTCTTCAATAACCCTGACAGAGAACCATTCCCCTGACCGTCAATGTCATGTAAGGACAAATTACGTTCTTACTGGTGATTGATTCAGGGTAAATGGTCAATAAGAGTCATTGTGCCACCACCTAAATCCTGGAGAGGGAAGGAGTAATGCCTCCAGCAGTTGGCTTGACTCAGGCACTCACTCATTTGTCTTGTGATGAACCGCTGGTGGTGGTGACTGGTTGTGTCATGTGGTGGTGGTCGTGGTGGTGGTGACTGGTTGTGTCATGTGGTGGTGGTGACTGGTTGTGTTATCTGCTGGTGATGGTGGTGGCTGGTTGTGTCATGTGCTGGTGGTTACTGGTTGTGTCATGTGCTTGTGGTTGTGTTGGTGACTGTTGTGTCAAGTGCTTGTGGTTGTGTTGGTGACTGTTGTGTCATGTACTGGTGGTGGTAGTGACTGGTTGTGTCATGTACTGGTGGTGGTAGTGATTGGTTGTGTCATGTGCTGGTGGTGGTAGTGGTGGTGACTGGTTGTGTCATGTACTGGTGGTGGTGGTAACTGATTGAGTCATATGCTGGTGGTGGTGGTGACTGGTTGTGTCATGTGCTGGTGATGGTTGTAGCTGGCTGTGTCATGTGCTGGTGATGGTTGTAGCTGGCTGTGTCATGTGCTGGTGGTGGTTGTAGCTGGTTGTGTCATGTACTGGTGGTGATTGTCGCTGGCTGTGTCATGTGCTGGTGATGGTTGTAGCTGGCTGTGTCATGTGCTGGTGGTGGTTGTAGCTGGCTGTGTCATGTGCTGGTGGTGGTTGTAGCTGGCTGTGTCATGTGCTGGTAATGGTTGTAGCTGGCTGTGTCATGTGCTGGTAATGGTTGTAGCTGGCTGTGTCATGTGCTGGTGATGGTTGTAGCTGGCTGTGTCATGTGCTGGTAATGATTGTCGCTGGCTGTGTCATGTGCTGGTGATGGTTGTAGCTGGTTATGTCATGTACTGATGGTGGTTGTAGTTGTCATGTACCGGTAGTTATCGTTCATTATATAATTAACCTCTGGAGTTATATCTTTACTGTTAACTAATACGTATATAACTGTGAGACTATTAGTATAACTTCTATCATGTGGTGTTGGTCGTGTGCTCAATGTAACAGTTTCTCTTTAACCACTCAGTTATATTAATACACAACAACAACACATTGGACACTATTAATCATTACACTCGTTTATCTTAACTATTTCACTATTCCGATATTCATATGTATAATTTAGTAGTATTATTACCTGAAATATACCACCCCTCCAGGTATCTGTTAATTACTCTGTGGAATTAGTCGTTATTAGGATAGTTATTACTTAATGATTCTGTTTGAGTTTATGATTTGTTTTATTCGTTGGTGTTTAGTGGGATATTTATTTATTCTTTATTTTCTTCACTTTATTTAAAAACAATTTCTCGTTTCTGACTCTTTTTTCATTTATTTTTTTATTTATTCTCTGTTTTTGTCCCTCAAAGCTCTCTCTCTCTCTCTCTCTCTCTCTCTCTCTTACTTCTTCTTCCTTCCTACTCCTCCACCTTGTTTCCTCTATCTCTCCTCCTCCCCATCTTACCTTCTAGAAAATATAGCTAAAAATAACGCTTCCTGCTGCTTTACTCTTCACCATATCTAAACAAACCACTCTGGGTAGACCTCGACAGACAGACAGAGAGACAGACAGAGAGACAGACAGACAGACAGACAGAAAGAGAATGAAAGGGAGAGGGAAGAGACAGTGAGCCAGAAAGAGAATCAACACAGAAAGATCGATGAGGCGGCACAGAAAGAAAGAAAGAAAGAAAGAAAGAAAGAAAAAAGACAGAAAGACAATAATGCTCATGTTAATCACTAATAATAGATCTTCAGTAGAAAATCATAGACATTTACCCATGTTCGCCTGTGGTCGCCTGGAGGTAGATGGTGTTTGAAGCCATTCGTTCCTACCATAAAAATGAGCCACTCTACCAGATGGCCAGCGAGCGTTCGTCTGGTGTAGCCTATATAATTTTTTTTCACGCTGGGATGAAGTCAAATGTCAAAACTAATTCCAAAATATCCTTAAAATTGTCTAAGGATCTTAAGTTAAATTCTATCTGGCTGGTAAAGTGGAAAGAGAGGAATAGGTAATTTTAAGCTGATATACAAACACAGTCTAATTGATTGTCCTTGACTCGTAATTAATTGATTCTATTATATATAAGAAATTGAAGATAAATTAGGTAAATGTTGTTCCATCTCCACACACACACACACACACACACACACACACACACACACATCGAGAACTATCTGCGGGTCTGCCAGCTGATCAAACCCACTTCCTTGAATCTCACACCCGAGCGGACATCAATCATAACATAAACACTTGAGTGGCCGAGTGTTGAGGCGGGCAAGTTGGATGACGAGGACAATATTGGGTTTCTATAGCCTGAATACACACGTTCGAATCCTTCCCGGAACATGTGGGGGGTAGAGTACCTTTGGGGAAGTATTTTGATTTTAAAGCTGTTTTGAACCCCGAGTCGATGATTTCTCAGTGAGATTGATATTTTTTCTCGAAGTCAGAAGTTTAATGTTGTGATTGAGAGGCTTGACTGTATATGGCAGTATATCCTTTCAATATTGTATAGTCTTCATTATATATAAAAAAAAAACATCCGTACGTTTATTTTCTATCAAATAATATATATATGTGAATATCTGTAGCTCTGTCACAGGTATAAAGATGTATGTCAGGTGTCTCTCTCATAAACTCACTCTTACATAAATAAGTTGATAATACCATAAAACACTCGTCATATGTAAACCTTTTTTGAACAGTATTTTAACAATTTATATGAAAGAAAAAAGATTCACTGTTTTCTATCAGTTTCTCTTGGTATAAAAAACTGGAGGGTAAAATAACATAATCCAGGAAGTAAAATAAAAATAACATACCAAAAAATAAATAAATAATCGCCAGTTTTTTGTTTTTATCTAACAAAACCTTTCGTCATTGTTTTTGTCTCTTAAAGTTACCCACATAAATTATTTAGCTCGTACTATGGTTGGATCTTGTCACCAAACTCATATTTAAGACGTTTCCTTAACTAGAAATTCACTAGAAGTTTTAAAAGGCTACAGTATATCACTCAGGCTTTCACTGGTCAATATTCGGTTATTACTAAGTTACATTATAATTGACAGGTTTTTAGCTTTTAGCCTGACGTCACCAAACTAAAACCCATTACATCATTGGCTGTGGTTAATAGATCCTTAATTATGTGATGTCAGACTTTCCATTGACGTCACCCAGACTTGTATGTTATTGGCTGCAGTGACATTGACCTGACTGTGACATCATCGAGGATTGATTTATTGGATTTTGTTGTTTGATTACCTAGTGACATCCCATGACGTCAGCAAGGCCTTCATGCCATTAGTTATTGTTACGTAATTTCTATATGACGTCATAAATAACCTTCATACCATTGGTTTACAGTTACCAGTTGGCAGTGACATCACTCAGATCATTGTGTGAGGTAACTTGGTGAATAATATAAAATTCGTTCGGGAATATTACTCCTCTTATGTATTACTGAGGAAATCAATAACCAGGCAGAGCACAGGTGTCTCATATACCAGGTAGAGCACAGGTGTCTCATATACCAGGTAGAGCACAGGTGTCTCATATACCAGGTAGAGCACAGGTGTCTCATATACCAGGTGTACTGTACACCTTGTAATTTTTGACAATCTATTTATGAATATTTATATCTATTGAGCTATTTGTGTGTGTGTGTGTGTGTTTGTGTGTGTGTGTGTGTGTGTGTGTGTGTGTGTGTGTGTGTTACCTAGATTAGACTCACTGTAATTTCAACATGTGAATCTCTGTCTCTGTGTCTTGGCTTTAAGGGGCTAGGTTGTTATTTTTTATATCTTCAGGTAAGGGAAAGGAAATGGCTTACGATCCTTTAAGTCTCTTGGCCCAGTCCCTCATCATCTTCAGATTACATCCATAATATGAGTAACTGCGTCCATACGTCACCTGTCAAGACAACTACCACGACAACAGTGACACTCTCACTATCACAACAAGAGTGTCACTACCACAACAACAGTGGTGGTGGTGTTGGTGGTACTGGTGGTGGTTTTATATACGACCTCACAAGGGAGTCGTTGCCTCAACAGTTGTATCAGTGTGTGAGAGGAACACCTCGACGCTGTCAGTTCAATAGGTCATAAAAAATGTAATATTTTGTGTTGGTCGTCGTATTGGCTGGAGGCCGGAGCACTCAGGTGAAGTAATGTGATATCAATATAACTTCAAGTAAATATATCAACTCTATCATCCGTGGAATATCACAAGTGAGCGAGTACCGACGGCATTTACAATGAGCCTTCACCTAAATCTCTCTCTCACTCTCTCGAAGAATCTTATTGGGAATTGCTTGTGGCGGCCACAGCTAATCGCCTGGCAGCTCACGCCGCGGGCAAGAGGCGGAGGTGATGGAGGGCGGAGGGGATGTATTTACCCTTGTAAATCACCTCCAGCGACGCCAACTTTTGCTCGTAAACTCCCGCCGTGTATCAACTTATGTAAAAAATGGTTTCTGACCTTCGCAAAATACAAGGATTGTAATTTTACTTTTGCAGTTTGAAAGACAATCTATGGTGTTCTATATCTGGCATCATCTAATATGTAACAAGTATAATATTGTTGAGTGACTAAACTTGATCTGATAATACAAGTCGCTTTACTAAATCACTTGTGACATTACTTAATATTTATCTTAGTGATTTTAATATAACTAGAAATGTAATGAATAATACTACAGGATTATTATTATTAATGATATTATTCAGTTTAAGTCTTTTGGGATATTCATAGCTGACAGTCACCTTCAACTAATAGTTAATAATGATGTGAAAAATTAAGTTAAATATTATAAATGACATTTTAAACTTTTTGTTATAAAAACGCTAGATGGCAATGATATGAATATAAATAATTCTATAACCCATATATTATTCCTTTACAATATAAAGTGGAGGCATAACGATATAAACGGATATTATAAATGCATACATACATACATACATACATACATACATACATACGACTACTACTTTGCTGTCACTCGGAATCGAATATGACGATCATCCAGCTATGATACAATGATATGAGTTATTAAGGATGTGACCTAGGTTGGTGAGTTTTGAGGTGACTAAAGAGACCGATACGGGACCTGGAGGGTCGATCACAGAAGTTGCATATGTGGGGGGGCTGCATCTACATCTTGTCTGCCTCGTTATGCAGTCGGGCTAACTCGAAAGTATTGACACCTTCTTGTGTGGTGCTCCTCCAAGCGTTACGGTGTGGAGTAGTCGTCTTCCAGGTGAGGGGGTCGATTTGGCACTTTTTCAGGTTTGTCTTAAGACTATCCTCATACCTTTTCAGTTGCCCGCCAGCATTACGTTTACTATTCGTTAGGTGACTGTAAAGTAGCTGCTTTGGCAGTCTACTGTCGTCCATACGGGTAACATGGCCAGTCCAGCGTAGTTGTTCATGGATAATGGTAGCCTCGATGCTCCTACAGTTGGTGTCAGCAAGAATACTGGCATTTGTTATCTTGTCTTCCCAGCGAACTCGGAGGATGGAGCATAGACTACTGGTGAAAGTTTTCAAGTGCCTTGAGGTGCCTCCTGGATGTGACCCATGTCTCACTGCCATATAGCAGAGTTGGGAGGACCACTGCTCGATATACAGTACGTGTAACTTTGTAGATAATTTCAGCTCCCTACAGCTGAAGACATGGTTTTGGAGTCTACCAAAGGCTTGGGATGCACATCTGATCCGATGCTGAATCTCTTCATCAATGTCCTCGGTGGTGGACAGGTAGTGCCGTTAAACTGGATGGACATACACATATGTTATTCATACATTTACTTCCATACAAGGCCAATGTGCAGTGCATGAAATTGACACACGTGCTCATATACAGTATAACCCAAGCCCAGTTTATATATAATGGGACTCTGTTTTACGAGGTTATTTAACTAACATCAGCTTTAACATACACGCTGCCTGTATACAATATAATAGCGTAAGTGTATCTAAGATTTATAAGACTAATAACAGTGTAAGTGCGAGTCATATGCTAATTTTATATACGCCTTTACATTTCGTCATTTTCTCTTCTAAATTAAATGTTACGACTAAGGTCTATTTCTGTAGCGTTTAAATACGTTTTGTGCTTCAAGAGCGTCCGGAATTGTATCACACAGACATATTATTCTAGATTCAAGAGCTTATATTTTTAATGGATTTGTTGCTATATAACACACTCTCGACTCAGCTATATAATATGAGACAAGGAATGATTACTTATATATCCTAATCTAAATAAACTACTCATTTAATATTATATCTATATAATTTTTATATAATTTGAAGTTTCAAGTCATCTTCATCGTTTCACATCTTCCCTCACGACAAAAAACAATATTTAAAACATATTATCTAAAACATAAACCAAACAATAAAGATAGATATATAGCCACAGTGTGTATAAGGTATAGAGTGAGAATATATTACACCTGTGTTGTCTGTGTATACTGTGTCTTTCTCTTGGTGTTGGCAGATGTTTATGTGGTTCAGCCTGAGGTGTTGAGAGATATCTAATCATCCTTTCTCTTTATCTTTTCTGTATTATGTCACTATATACAAAATTGTCCTGTTATCTCTTTTTGTATTTTTATTTCTCTCTCTGTATTGTGGGAAAGTCTTGAAAAGAAAGGGAGGGAGAGAAAGATAGAAGACATGGGTGAGAGAGAGGAAAAGAACGACAGAGGGTGATGGAGAGAAAAAGACAAAGGGAAACAAGAAGACACAGATGTAGAGAAATTGACAAATACACCAACGATAATAATAATAATACAAAAATAAAGAAAAATAGAAAAGAAAAAATAATAATAATAATAAGAAGAATATATACTTCATTGCAGACTCAGGGCCCGTGTCCACTTGATAGCAGTGCTGTCGAGAGTGCTCTCGACAGCACTGCTATCAAGTGGACATGACATGGCTCTAAGAGTAACTGTCAGAAAGTTTGAGTTTACTGTCAAACAGCTACTCTCTGCTAGTTTGCTATCGTGCGAACACATGGTAGCCCTCATCTGTCATGTCAACTCTCAGCTATACGAACCAGGTTTACAGTCTGACAGTGCTCTCGAGAGGTGAAGCATGGCGCTGTGGACTCAGGAGAAGACTTTTCAGTTGATATCCTTGTATGAAGAGAATCCTACTTTGTGGGATCACAAGAAGGAACACTGCCGCAACAGAGAGAAGAAATCCCAAGTCACATCCGACATAAGGAAGAAAATTTATGTCACGGAGTCGGAGATTCTTAGAAAACTCCACAATTTAAATAACAGATATGGGATTAGTTTATTCACATTATCGAAAATGTGTGATTGACTGACACAACAGAAATACTATGATGTAAGGCCGAAAATTTCTTTGAATACTACTAACGACACAAATATGTGCTGCATTAAATAAACCAATGCATCTTGATAACTTGCCACACACTAACATAGGCGAGTTTATTCAGATACTTCGAGAGATGATTGTTCAGGTCATTCTCATTAAAAATGGTCTATTGACATTGGTGTTTTTCGCGTTAGTTTTCAAATACAAGGCCGATTTAAATCTAGGTTAACACGGGAGGGAGAGGATGAGGGAGGAGTATCCCTGCACTGGCACCGGACCACTGCTTTTTCTTCTCCGTCATGAGCATAACTATTACTGTTGCAGTAAACTTTCTTCCATGCCTTCTACCACCCATTGCTACCGTCTGACTGAGAGTCACTATAGAGTGTAGCTCTAGTCAGGTGGACACAACACTGAGAGCTCTCTTCGACAGCTGAAACTCGGAAAAGTTTGCTCTCAAGTGGATACACAGATGAGAGAACTATCAACAGTAACTATCGAGAGTCCGCTCTCAAGTGGAAACGGGCCTTTTCATCATTGCCTATAGATACAGTCTGACATACCCCAGTTGAATAATTTCACAAGTACCACACACAACCACCAGCTCTCACACAGCAACACAAGGTAAAGGTGAACATGGAAGAAGGTGAAAAATCGCAAAGTGGATACGGGATAGTGAGGAGTAAGAGAGAGGGGAAGCCTTGAGAATGTACAGCTGTAGTGTTGATGTGTGCTCTACTTACTACTACAATTTTTACTGCTACTACTTCTACTACTACAATTCTTACTGCTACTACTTCTACTACTACAATTTTTACTGCTATTACTTCTACTACTACAATTCTTACTGCTACTACTTCTACTACTACAATTCTTACTGCTACTACTTCTACTACTACAATTCTTACTGCTACTACTTCTACTACTACAATTCTTACTGCCACTACTACTACTACAATTCTTAGTGCTACTACTTCTACTACTACAATTCTTACTGCTACTACTTCTACTACTACAATTCTTACTGCTACTACTTCTACTACTACAATTCTTACTGCTACTACTTCTACTACTCCAATTCTTACTGCAACTACTTCTACTACTACAATTCTTACTGCTACTACTTCTACTACTATAATTCTTACTGCTATTACTTCTACTACTACAATTCTTACTGCTACTACTTCTACTACTACAATTCTTACTGCTACTACTTCTACTACTACAATTCTTACTGCTACTACTTCTACTACTACAATTCTTACTGCCACTACTACTACTACAATTCTTAGTGCTACTACTTCTACTACTATAATTCTTACTGCTATTACTTCTACTACTACAATTCTTACTGCTACTACTTCTACTACTACAATTCTTACTGCTACTACTTCTACTACTACAATTCTTACTGCTACTACTTCTACTACTACAATTCTTAGTGCTACTACTTCTACTACTACAATTCTTACTGCTACTACTTCTACTACTACAATTCTTACTACTACTACTTCTACTACTACAATTCTTTCAAGTACTACTTCTATTAATAATACTACATCTTTTACTATTATTACTACTGATGTTACTATTGCTATTAAATAAAAACTACTGCTACCACTACTACTACTGTTAGTCCTAGTTATTGTCTACTTGTCTCTTCTTGTGTAAGGCTATAAGTGTGCTTCTTCACTATCGTCTATCCTTCCATTAACTTTGAAAATTCCCTGCTTAGGAATATAACTTCTGATCCTTAAAACACATGGTATATCTATATACTTCTTCTACGTTTTTCCTCACTTAAGGTTGAATATCCTGTGTGACTCTAAGGACAGTGGTAAATACAGTATTATCTTGCCATGTGGATAAGTAGTCTAGCGAAGTAATGTTTATGGACAATATTTATTAATGAATATTCCTCCACAACACTGAGAACACCACCACTGATGAAGGGGCAGATGATGGTACAGTGAGAGAGAGGATGCTTACGTGTATATATTTATGTATTGTGTATATAGACAGACAGACAGACAGTATGAGAGTTAATGGAACTAACTGACAGAAAGAAGAAAGGTAGATAAAACATAAAGGAAGACAGACAGAACGATATATAAGCACATGTAAACAAAACAACATGATTTTAATTTTAATATTAAATAAAAAACATCATTTTCCTTCTTGATGTGACACGTGTATCAAAGTCTCCCCTGGGGACTATAGCAGGAAATTTCTTCTTTCCCTCTCCCCCCCAAAAAAGTCATCTCAGTCTCTCTTAACGTACATACAAATATCATTTAAGAAACCTAAAGAGACGCCAACAATACACACACCAGATTTTTCTCGTAAATAAATTGCTCATATGAGACTCATTTTAGCTCTTCCGAGAAACACATACGATTTTTAACAAGAGAATCTTTTGGGCTTTGTTTTCCACTTGAGGGACGGAAAAATAACATCATATAACTGTATAATATTTATGCTTGAGGTTTGGTGGATGGGCCTCATAGCTCTTAATGGTGTAAGAATCAAGAGGTAGGAGGGATTCTTGCCACTTACGAGTCTAATGCATCATCTTATGCCGTCACTGGCTGACATTTATTGCCGAAAACTTCCACGTGTCCGAGGTATTAAGACAGATGGCCCTACATGAAGTGCATCTTGTGTCTTCCTCCCTCTTCTTCCTTCATCTCTTATTATTCATCCTTCCTCTTCCTGCAGTTCTTCTTCCATCGCTGCCTCTTCCATATTATCTGTGTTTTCCTCATTTTCTTCCACCGTTTCTTTCCCTTTCTGTTTCACGAACCCCTTCTTATCTGTCCCATTTTTCCTTATTGGTCCTCCTCCTCTTCCAGTTTCGCTGTTTATTTTCCTTCTCCCCTTTTCCCCCTTACTCTCCTCTACTTCTTTTCGTCTAAATAGCCATCATTTGTCTTTTGTTCTTCTTGGTATCCTTCCCTTTAACTCATTCCTCTTCCTTTCCTTCCTTCATCCCTACTTCCAATTATTCTCTTTCACTTCAACTCTTCATTTGATTTCAATGGTTGGAATTCTACACAAATAACACTAATACGAGCAATAACTCCCAAAACACCAGATTGGTTCGGTAGACCACAAAGTAATATACACAAATAAATCAGCGAAACTTTCCCGGAAAAATGTGAAAACTCTTGATAAAAAAAAAATTAAAAAACAATATGGAAAAATTTAGTTATAGTAAAAAAAAAAAATGAACAATTTCGTTTTTTCAATTTATTATTTTTACTCCAACAAACAAACACAATCACTCAATGCCAACAGAAGGGTGAGTTAAAAAGAGAGACTATTAATAAAAAACAAACACAGGTAATATCAACAGACCAGGTGAGGTTTATTAGACGCCTTTCATTAACAAAAAAAAAAATATATAAAATAAGACTTAGGTAAAAAACAAAGTTCTTTATTAATTGGAATTGGTGAATTAGCCTCGTGGGTTTGATTCTGTAGAGAGTTACACATTATGAAATTTGGTACTGAGTATAATGATGTATATTATCGTACTCAAGGACCCCACACACCACACACACACACACACACACACACACACACACTGGTTACCGTGATCAAACTCCAAATATTTATATAACCTTTAATCAAATCAGTACAGCAATCAATTCCTCGCCGAGCGTCAGTCACTTGTTTAAAGATGAGACTGCATTATCTTACACGGTCAAGGTAAAGAGAGAGAGAGAGAGAGAGAGAGAGAGAGAGAGAGAGAGAGAGAGAGAGAGAGAGAGCACAACTGTTCATATGAGAAATAATATAGATAAGTACACCAGAGTCTACACATGACTGTTGTTGTGTGGCTTCACGCACACGTGTATGTCTGCTTGTTCCCGTGTACACCTCTATCTCACTTCTGTATTAACATGAAAGAAGACGAATTACAGGAAGCGTACTGCCCACCCAGACACCAGAGACTCAAATATTGACTCGGCAGTTCAATAGGTCAGCCACCTGGGCCTCACGTCACACACACAGGCTGCGATAATGAAGGTATACATACGCTATTTTTTAAGCAACTGAAGCAAGTGATGTTGTTGTCTTTTTATAGTTAGGCAATAGAGATCTAGTTATATACAAGCATGAGTTGAGACGGGAGGAGAATATGTGCTCCTACATGTTGTGACGGGAGGAGAATATGTGCTCCTACATGTTGTGACGGGAGGAGAATATGTGCTCCTACATGTTGTGACGGGAGAATATGTGCTCCTACATGTTGTGACGGGAGGAGAATATGTGCTCCTACATGTTGTGACGGGAGGAGAATATGTGCTCCTACATGTTGAGACGGGAGGAGAATATGTGCTCCTACATGTTGTGACGGGAGGAGAATATGTGCTCCTACATGTTGTGACGGGAGGAGAATATGTGCTCCTACATGTTGTGACGGGAGGAGAATATGTGCTCCTACATGTTGTGACGGGAGGAGAATATGTGCTCCTACATGTCTGGATGTTTGTAAACCTTTGGATTTTTACGACAGGTGATCAACGATACAGAAAAAGTGAAGGATATTACGACACATATCCATCTTAGGTTAGAACTTTATATTCTGCATAAACTGTGAGTGTCTGGAGGTTTATGGTCATAAGGAAAATCCACAGAGAAGTTTTTTGTTTTAGAATTTTGTTATGCAATGAAAAAAGAATTACGAATATCCCTGTTGTTTAAGTACGTAGGTTTGGTCGATAGAGTTGGTTGACGTGTAGAAGCTATATGAACCTGTTGAGGGTTAATCGACTTATAGACGGAACGACACCAAGGATGTAGCTTTAAAATAAGGGGATGAGCTCGGTTATGCCCCTACGTCGACAAGAAGTTGGATTATGGCCAGACTAGTTCTAATAGCTCACAGAGGATACCAGTCACATACTTTCTTTACATAATATTATATAATCATATGGTTTGCAAATATGCTTATCTCTACACACAGACACACACACAGAAAAAAAACACCTACCCACGCAACACTGTCCCCGTGCTGTATGTTTATGTCTGTCACGCTAAACTGTGTGTGTGTGTGTGTGTGTGTGCCAGGCATCCCAGCAGGTTAGTCAACCCCTTTAAGTGGCACCGTGATGATTGTGGCTGCTTAAATGAGGTTCTATATATAACCAGGTCAGGTGTTGCTCTCTGGCGAAAATAGGAACAATTTTTTTTTCTGCAGAATTTTATTTCAATAGTAATGAACTTGAAAAAAAAAGACCCACAACTTCCAACTCAAAAATCATATTTCTTCTTCACTTCAGAAATTCATATTAAGAGTATATTAAAAATGGGTCTTACAAGTTTCAATTCAGTAAACCCTGTTTATTCTTGTTTCTTTAGGAATTTTGTATTAATAACAGGTAATGAAGTATAGGTTTAATTTGAACATTTCAATTCATAATAAGAGAAAATGAAGGTGAACTCATGCAATCTAAATTTAAGGTAATTAATAAGTTATCAATATTGTATTTATAGACAGTTATTTTAAAGACATTAGCCATTGTAAATTATGTACCAGAATAAAAAAAAAATATAGATGAAAAATATAGGAAATAATACTTAAGGATATAAGAGAAAAGTTATATTTCGCCAAGGTTTAAAGTGAAATTCGTTTGAAGGAAAGTAATGATGATTGTTGTATAAAGAAGATAATACACCATTCTGTGATGCAATGGAAGTAAAATAACGGAGGCGTTCAGTTTGCAGCGCGGCGTTGTTAATGAAGACTTGTTTCGCCTGTGTGCGGACACGCGTCGCTGTTTTAAAACGACTCAGATTAATTTATACCTTTACGTTACCACGAAGCTGTGGCCACTGTGAGGCAGCTTTAGTGTGATGGTGTGTGTGTGTGTGTGTGTGTGTGTGTGTGTGTGTGTGTTGCCTTCTGTGTTTTAGTGTTTTTAGGTTGTGTTACATTTGTCTTTTTCTGTGTTGCGATGTTTTACGCTTACTTCTGTATGTCAAGTTTCACCTGTTTCCTCGTTGCCAGGTGTTGTGTTGTGTTGTGTTGTGGGGTGGGTGAGTTTTACTGTGTCCTGTCACTCATTTTTTCTCCTGATGTCTCTCATAATCTACAATGTGCGTGTTGTGGTCCCTAAAGTTTTTGATCATATATTGTTGTTTTTTTCTCTTCTGTGATGCGGTGAAAGTTGTGTATATGTTATAAAAGACTCCCCCGGTATTGTGTTCACCTCAAGGCTGTGTTATTAACCACACACACACACACACACACACACACACACACTTATAATTCACTTTACCATCACTCGGTGCTTCACTCTCCCACACACACGGGTAATTGACTTAACAATCATTTGGAGCTTCACATGTTATGGAAGTTTGTAATTCTTTGTGTGTTACCACTGTGTATTTCAACTGACATAATATTTAACAACACTGAATCAGACTAATTTATAGCCATCATTGTTTACTCTCCATACCTGGCAATATTATAGTTTACATTTCAGTTGAACATTTGTGTATAGGTGTATGTTGTAAATGTATAAACTAGTGTTGTGCATTATATAATGTAAATTACAAACTCCCTCACTCTGAAAAATTATACCATGTATGCCTTTATGTATTATTTGTATATGAACGTAAATTTATAGGTCAAATTGGTTGAGAAATTGTTTTACATGTAACTTAGGAGAGTAAATTGGTGTAGAGGAAAATTGAATAAGAAAAATGGGGAAAAGGTTAAGGATTAGAGAAATTGGATAATGATAATAGAAAATAAAAATAAAATTAACCTAATAAGAAAAAAATTGAAGAAATTAGCAAGACTGTGAAGAACGTGAGAAGGAATACGACGAGAAATATTGAGGAAAAGATGGAAGAAAAGAGGAAAATTTGGTAAAGGGAGAACGAGAAGGAGAGAGGAGAAGAATTCATAGGAAAACAAATACGATTAATGGACAACACAACAAAGAATAATAATCCAGTTTTCCTCAGTAACACTACACTGTGAGTCTCGTCGTGTGATATAGAGCAGATGACTCTAACTGTATTATTTTGTGCCTTATAGAGTTCACAATCTCTATCTATCTATCTATTTTGATCTGTTTGTGTCTATCTTCTCTCTTCTTTTCTCTTTTGTTAACCTCTCTCTCTCTCTCTCTCTCTCTCTCTCTCTCTCTCTCTCTCTCTCTCTGTTATCCCCTTCCTCTCCTCTCACCTTTAAAACCCTCACATCAACACCATTCGTAACACCAAAGACGACAAAAAATACACCTGGCCTAACGTCGAGAAGGTGAGGCAGTGGATCATTCTCCTATACCATTCACCAGTATTTTACCTCTAGAGTGATCTGCCCCGAGTCTCCCTAAAGGACATGCAGTATATACAAAAGATATACACTTGAAAATATATGCAAAGAGATATTGTGTTTTGATATCCTTCTCCTGAGGGGATCGTGATCGTTGTATGTGTGATATAATATATTTTTGTCTGTGTATCTGTGGGATTTTTTTGTATTTGTGTGAGTCTGTTGTTGTTTTTAGTTGTGTTTTTGTGTTTGTGTGAATTTCATTATCCATGCATGTGTTTATGTTTGTTTATGACTGTTTATATTCTGTGTACGTGTATGTAAAAACCAACATGGCCACGCATGCAGTAAAAGAGGGTACAGAACAATTAGTGTCAACAACAACACACTGTGGCTGGAGCGTGACACAACCAGCGGCTCCCCAGTATCTGTCCCTGGGTATAAGATGAACACAGTTAGAGGATTATATGTGTGTGACTTATTTATTTCATGCCTATACATTTATAAGAACTAAAGGTATGGTTAAGGGAATTGATGCCCCACGTAAACGATTCATTTTATGACCATCGAGAGCTGTCATAGTAGGACGTAGAGATGTACAAAGTGTTAATTAAAAGACATAAAGCCACGCAGCCCTTGGTTAAGCAATCTGTATCTCGGCACAATCCTGTGTTTTTTCTTTATATTTCTCAGTTTTCTCTTTTATATTTTGTCCTCTTTTTTTTGTATTTTTTTTCTCACTACATTTATAAGTCTTTATGATCATCGCTGATTTACGTCGCTTGACATTAACAATTACCTAACGCAGATTCAGTAATTGGTCAGACATTTAAAAAAAAATTGTTCGTTACTAATTTCCTTTGAAATCTGCGGTGCCTGCAAATGGCTAAAACTGAGGCTGTCAAAATTTAATTACAATACTGCTGATGTACAGAAAGTTGATCAATAGCTGGAGTATACTAACTGAGAATAGGACAATTTTGAAACTGAATGCCTTACATATTACGAATATTAATGGTAAATTTTGTATGAATATAGACAAAATCAATAATTTACATAAATATACTTAGTCTTGCAGTCCTCTCTCTTTTTTTTAACTTAAACGTACCACAGTTTTTATCAAGTAGAATAATCCATAAACATAAACCAAAAAACAGGAACACTCTAGTTGTTGACGCCAAAAATCACAATTTCAGTTCAAGAATAAATTTACAGTTGTGGTGTCAGTGTTGGTCATTATCGGGTCAACATGAAAATCTGGGGGAAAAATAAGAATTTTTAATTAATTTTGTAAAGAGATGGTATCTTTAATTAAATACATTACTGGACTTTATAGAGCAGGTGTTTGGGGGAGTGTGTGTGTCTGTGTGTGTGTGTGTGTGAAATTTCCTTAATCACCTGGTAGTTAGCTGCACTCACGTGATTAACGAAATCGACATCTTTGGTTACAGTGATAAAGTTCCGTGATAAAGTTCAGGGAAAGAGAGTTAATGTTCCCCAGGTTCGATCCCCGCTATGAGTAAAACAGTGAGCTATAAACACAAGGGCGAGTTATTTATTGGTCAGGTTATTTACCTTAACTCCGGGGTTAAACTCGTGGGCCCGGGGATAATTTATGAAGTAAACTGTGAACATTCTACCACACACAGACACACACAGGCACACACACACACACACACACACACACACACACACGAGATTTTAGGTTTTAATTATATTAGAAATTACTTAAATAAATATTGTCCGGAGTAACAGGAGGCAGTAATATATTGAAAAAACTATGTACAGTGCTGCTCTCTCTCTCTCTCTCTCTCTCTCTCTCTCTCTCTCTCTCTCTCTCTCTCTCTCTCGCTCTCTCTCCCTTATGTATTTAGCTACACAATGACATCAGACAATTGTTTTAGTTACATATGCAAGTCACAACAAACCCGACTAATATAATTTATGTTACATCATAGGACAGTGCAGTAGGTGCCTAGATATACTTCCAACAGATGTGAATATCCGTGAAAGTGTTTGTACCTTTTCGTGTTTCTGCTTCCAAATGGTTACCTACATGTCATGTGTGTGTGTGTGTGTGTGTGTGTGTGTGTGTGTGTGTGTGTGTGTGTGCGTGCGTGTGTGTGTGTGTGTGTGTGTGTGTGTGTGTGTGTGTATTTTTTTGTGGGTGATGAAGGGTCATATCGCGGAGTAATTAAGGGAATCACGTAATTATAACAGAAACAACGTAATCTGACTGAAGAATATAACTACAATGTAACCACCACTATGAAAGACTTGGTCAAAGCTTAATCTAAGAGTTCACGTGTGCGTTAAGGTGTTGGTTAGGTTAGGTTAGGTCAGGTTAGGTTAAAAATTCAGTATTTTTAAATTAGTACATAACCTTTAAGAACGGGTATTTTTAGTCAGTACAAGCTGGCGAGGTTTAGGTGGTCCTCATTAGTGGAACAAAAATGTCAGTGATTGTGAGCAGCAAAAAGTGAATGTGGGAGTTGCGTGCTTCTGTCTTTGTGGTGGACGGAGGAAGGCCACAGCCGGCTCCTCTCCATTATATCTGGCTCTTTGTGAATAAATGTTTTCTCGTGGTATTACTTCCCTCTGGTAGATTTGTTCTCTTTGTCTTATGTTTCTCGTCTATATTCGCCTTCTAATAATTTTTCTCCCTCATATTTTGTGACAGCGAATGGAGAAATAAAAAAAAATTATGTTGATTTTTTTTTATACCTGCAACGTACAGTACTTCTATGTAAACTTCAATTCAGGTATTAACTTATCTGTAAAAGTAACAATGACTCAGTTGGATGTTCGTAGCTGAGGATATATTTATATGGAAATAATTCTAGCATTTCGTCTTATTAACTCTTCTCCTTTAGTCGACAATCTCTCTTCCCTTTCTCTCCGCCACAATGTTGCTTCGCTCTCTCTCTTTTACAGGTACTTTAACGGGCAATGTTCGGTGGAATTGGCATCCTGTGTACCGCCGGCAAGGCCGTGGGCTCGTAACACACGTCTTGCCCACAGTGCCCACCGTTTCTCTGTGGATGTCGGTCACACGAGAGTAACCCGTTATAGTACCTCCTTCTTTCCTCACACAGCCAAACTGTGGAATGCTCTGCCTTCTTCTGTGTTTCCATACTTATACAATCTGTCTCACTTTAAAAAGCTGGTTTTCCGGTATCTTCGTGGTGTAGATTAACACAGTATAACTTTTTTCTTCTCTATTTTCAATTTCTTTCTGTTCTTATTTTTTCGCCCCCCAGGCACCGTTGTGGGTCGTTTGACCTGTGCCCGGGTGGACTAATTCCCGTGAAAAAAAGAACAAAAAGTCTATCCTTTCAAATTATACCCGTATACAGTATATTACCTGTACCAAGCTAGAGGAATAGTATTTCTGGCGTCCGCTTCGTGAATAGCAAAGTGGCATCTACATCTACTATTACTCGTATAAATGCATGTATCTGAACCCTATTGACAATTATTATCGTGAAAGTTATAGTCGTTTATTCACTTCCACTGTTAACTGTATATTTGGGATTGATTTTTCTGGAAACCTTACTGGAGATTTATTATTTACAAGCGAAACTCATTCATTTTTAGTGTCGCGTGGTGGAGGAAGAAGGCAGGACGGATTAAACGAAGGACCAGGAATATTGACCATTGTATTCACGACACAACAGCTGGTCATTTATCAGACTGTTGAGCATTAACGTAAGCTTTAAGGCAAATGATCTAATTTTTTCTCGACTCAAATGCAGTAACGATGTAACCTTGAAATATTCAGAGGTCAGAATTGTGAGTGAACTCCTACCATAAGTTGTAGTAAGCTCTCTCTCTCTCTCTCTCTCTCTCTCTCTCTCTCTCTCTCTCTCTCTCTCTCTCTCTCTCTCTCTCTCTCGGTTTACATATTAAGACTCCTTCTTAAGTGCTTTACTCCATCAAGACAGCTGAAATATATAAATTGTTATGTATGTTATTATTTTTCCAACGTCTTGAATGAGTTATGAACAGCCATATATCATAAAGCCGAAGTAGATTGGTAAAAGGTTTTAAATCACCTTTTCATTGGATCGGTAAAAAGTTTTCTTATATTTAATGTTATAAAGACAATTAGATGACATTAGAGTGTACTGTAGATAAGAAAGTGGGTCTCCTAGATTAAGGACAGTGTGTATACAGCGTGGCCGACACTGTACTCGACCGCCTCACTTTCCGAACTATAAAGTCAGGTAATACTCCCAGGGACCCCGAGAACAAGAGACAAACGCTACGTTCGGGCACTACAACACAATCATTACCTGACAAAAATTACAAGTTCCATTGTTTAACTATAACGTTTATGTCGTGTAGGGTGTAAATGGTAACAGCACAAGACTACATTAAGACAACACACACACAGGTGACGCGTGTATAAACTCATAAAATGTTATAAATTACGAGTTACTCACACGGATAATATCATGAGCCCACGCAGGTATGCAGATATATAATGTCATAAAGAGATAATGATTAAATGAACACACAGACACATGTGTATATAATAAGACAAACTTTTATACAATCAAGCTAATTAAATTCTTCACATACATACATACATACACACATACATACATACATACATACATATACTGAATCTAAATAAATTACAACAATAAACACGCATCATAAAGGAAAGCTTGATCATAAATAAAGTTCCACAACACAACTAAACTTAAAGTCTTTGTTGATAAGTTTCCCCTTTAAAACAATAATGGTTTCTTTGATCTCCGACGAGACTTTTCACTCAGTTCTGGTTTTCTAACTCCTAGTAGCGTCGTTTAAACCCCATTCTCTTCTCCTTAACTTTTGGTCGTTTTGTTGTAATTATTCAGAGGTCAAAGTCACAACATAAGGTCAAGGACACGTAATATTAAGGTCATAAGTCACAACATAGGTCAATGACACATGAAGTCATGGTCATAACACAAGGTCAAAAGGTTATGATCAAGAACCTCTGGTAAGGTTGAGGTGTTTAAAGCAGGAGGACCTCTGCTTACCAGCCGTCTCCACTCTCTCCTGGAGAATATATGGGAAAAGGTGGAAATCCCCCAAAGCTCTTAAAGATGCGTCTATTATCAATATTTATAAGAACAAGGGAGACAGGTCAGACTGTGGCAACTACCATGGGATCTCGCTGCTGTCCATAGCTGGCAAGATTATCGTCCGAGTCCTCCTAAACTGACTTTTTCCTAAGGCGGAAGACTTCCTCCCAGAATCTCAATGTGGTTCTAAACCATCACGTGTCACCACTGACATGATCTTTGCTGCCCGCCAGATACAGGAAAGGTGCAGAAAACAGCGTCGTGACCTGTACATGGTTTTCATCGACCTAACCAAGTCCTTCGACTCGGCCAACAGGGAAGCCCTCTGTTGGACCCTCAGCATGATGGCATGAAGGGCAGTGTCCTGCATAACGGCACCCAGTCAGAGTTCTTCCACATCCAAACAGGGGTTAAACAAGGGTGTGTACTGGCACCAACTCTCTTTTCCATCTTCTTGGCCGCCTTCCTTACTCGTGCCAGTGCCAATTTAGCCAGCGGGGTGAACATCGAGTACCGGGTGAAGGGTCTTTTCAACATAAGACGACTAAAGGCAAGAACACAGGTGTCGGCAGCTTCCATTACTGAACTTCAGTATGCAGACGACTCCACCCTTGTTGCTAACACCGAACGCGACCTACAGGAGATCCTGAAGACCTATGCAGACGCGTATGCACATTTCGGCCTTGAAGTGAATGTACGTAAGACTCAGATTGTCTTTCAACCTGCCCCTGATTCAGACACACCTCCACCACCCATCCAGCTTAACGGTACTACCCTCTCTAATGTTACCCACTTTCGGTATCTCGGCTCCCACCTGTCCACCACGGCAGACATCGATGAAGTGATTGAGCATCTCATGCCTTGGGCGGACTCCAAATTCGTGCCTCCAGCTGTAGGGAGCTGAAATTATCAACAAAGCTGCACGTATATCGAGCAGTGGTCCTGCCCACTCTGCTATATGGCAGTGAGACATGGGTTACATGCAGGAGGCAGGCACTTGAAAACTTTCACCAACGTAGCCTACGTTCCATCCTCCGAGTTCGCTGGGAAGACAAGATAGCAAATGCCAGTATTCTTGGTGACACCAACTGTAGGAGCATCGAGGCTACCATTATCCATGAAAAACTACGTTGGACTGGCCCTGTTACCTGCATGGACGACAGTAGACTGCCAAAGCAGCTACTTTACAGTCACCTAACGAATAGTAAGCTCAACGCAGGCGGGCAACTGAAAAGGTATGAGGATAGTCTTATGACAAACCTGAAAAGGTGCCAAATCGACCCCCTCACCTGAGAGTCGATTACTCCACGTCGTAAATCTTGGAGGAGCACCACACGAGAAGGTGTCAATACTTTCGAGTTAGCCCGACTTCAAACCGAGGCAGAAAAGCGTCAACGTCGGAAAGACGTTGCCACCGCCCCTCCCACAGTAGATGTAGCCCTCCACATGTGCAACTCATGTGAACGACGCTGCGGGTCCCGTATCGGCCTCTTTAGTCACCTCAAAACTCACTAACCTTGGTGACATCCCTAATAACTCATATCAGTGTATCATAGCTGGATGATCGTCATACTCGATTGCGAGTGACAGCAAAGTAGTAGTGTGTGCGTGTGTGTGTGATGCTCTTAAAGTCGTGTAAATATCTGATTATCTGTTGTCTATACAGCCATCTGTACAATTATAATCCTTTTAATATTCATATTGAAAATTCAATTCGTTGTTCAAGCGATGGTCAAAGATTATGTTAGGTAATTTACACTATTACCACGTGGCAGCTTATGATAATGGTAGAAACCCCAATACAAAAATAACTCCGGAAATTGCTTTCATTTGTGATGGGAGTTTAGCAGAGATGTTAAAAAAAATTCTTTCTTGGATTTCAAAGCATTTTTAATTCATGGTGAAGTGACAAAAAAGCATTTCGCCAAAATATTTAAACTATGCAGAGTTGCAAGAATACATTTTCAACTTGTGGAAAGTGTATATAAGTTTTAAAAACAATCCTCGCCATTTGGTGAAAAGAACCTACAGTTACCAACATTCGTGGGGAGGAATGTGAATAAGAGTAATGGTAATCATATATTTACCATTGACCTAGACACTGAACTTGACCTTAACTTTAACCGAGGACAAATTCATATCAAGAGAAACAGAAGAGGAATAACTCGAGATACTTCGTAGTCTCTCCACACCTTCATATAATATTAAATACGAATCATTGGTTGTAGTTCCCTCTCTGTATTACTTGGTTAGCGAGTCAGTCAGTAGCGAAGACACGTATAAATAGTTTTTACTCCGTCAGTAAGTGAGTAACGATTTTTCCCCACATCAGGTTTGTGTCCGTGTGCATGAGTCAGAGGCAAGGTCATGTACACAAAAGCAGCAACACTTTATGCTATTATTGGAAAATGTGAGATAATCCTACTGCTACCTATACCACTATCCACAAACCGCTACTACTATTACTACTGTGGCTACTGCTATTAAAACTACAACAGCTACAACTACAATTTATCATTATTACTCTTCACTCTTTTATTGTTATCGTCCACCAGCAATCGTACTTAAAATAACAACGATAATATTAAAAAATTATCGTGGCCTTACGGGAAATTTCGGAGACTCGTTTCTTAAATTAATTCCCCCTAAATAGCATATAATTAATTCCATTTCCCAGGGTATTTCTCAAATAAATAACGTCATATACTCACAGTAGACACTATCCGCTTAAGAAACTTGTAAATATCACCTCCGGAAGACACTTAAATTTACTGAAAAGACATAAAAACGAAACTTAATCCTCAACTGCACATTGAACAGATATTTCAGATACTTACAATACTTAAATCAGGGTCAAAATTACATGATAACTTACTAACATTTCAAAAATTATCTAAAACTCAGGAAGAAAAATCTTTGAGGTGATTATGTGACCGAGTGTATGAGGAGCTCACTTTCTCTCTCATCTACCAAGCAAACTGTGCCAACACGAGCAAACTTAATAGCGCCAAACGTATGATCACCGGTATTCTGTCAGGCGCAGGTAGTTTTTTATAGCAGGAACATTAATCACTTTCGGGCCAATATTGATTCGTGTGATCCTGAAGCACCAGCAGACCTTGTTGGTGTGGGGAGGAAGGTTGTGTGAGGTGGGGAGGAGACGAGAGGGTGGGGAGGAGGGTGGCGTGAGGTGGGGAGGAGAGGAGAGGGTGGGGAGGAGGGTGGCGTGAGGTAGAGAGGAGACGAGAGGATCGAGAGTAATGGGAATAAGAGGATGGGGAGTAGTGGGAATGATAGGATTGGGAGAAGAGAATGGGGAAGCAGTAGTGAGGAGAGAGTGGAGAGTGGTGGGGCGAGAGGATAGGGAGGAGAGGGCTAGGGAATGGTAGAGACGAAAGAGTGAGGAGGAATTGGCATGAGAGGCTTGATAGGACTCAGGAAAAACATGTACGATAACGTTGAACCGCCCTTCGCACTTTCCCACACACCCACACACTCTCCCACACACCCACACACTCAGCCCCACACCCACACACTCTCCCATATCTTCCCACGCCAACTCCCACACTGGAAGAAGGAAGTTTGAACCCATATGCCAGCATGACCAGGTGAACAGAGGGGCGGGACCGGAGGTCATCCTTTATGTAAATAATTCTTAGACTCTGAGGACCTCTGGTGAAACACTTACCTTTATCACCAACATATTTACCTTGTAGCTTGTATAGAGGAAAGGCGTGAGAAGAGAATGTAAAGTTGCTGTTGTTCTGAGTGAGAGAGAAGTATTGAAATGATATAAGGGTGTTTGGCGTGTATGGCAAATTGATAAATGAGAGAGAGAGAGAGAGAGAGAGAGACAGAGAAGCGAAACGAAAAACAACAACACATTTAACCACACAAAACACAGGAAATATCTACCCAACACAGTGCACAGGTAGAGTACATTACTACCAATCCCGGCCGGGTACTCATGCGTGCGGGAACTGAACACAGCTGCAAATTTAGTTACCGAGACTTTCATGTTGGTGTACAATGTTTGCCTAATGGACTATCCCCAGTGAGGTCCTTGTTACTTTTTTGAGACCTTCACCGCCTACAGCATTCACTACTTTTTAAACTTAATATAATACTTTTCATCACTTATAAGACTTTTGAGCAGCAGGAAAGTGACGAAATAAGTAAAGTATTAAGAGGGCCATCGTCATTACCGAAATTCTATAGAGCCAATAAAATTATAGACAAAATTTCATCATCTGTACTTAAGTGCACTCATTTAACATGGATAGTCCATGTAAATACGGAGTAATATTTGACGTGTAGTGATTTAGTGATTTTCTTTTATCTAATACAATTATTTACTTTATTTAACCGAAACACAAAGTGATTTTTTTATACGTAGAGAGAGAGAGAGAGAGAGAGAGAGAGAGAGAGAGTACTCCTTTAAGTCTGGAAGTCATAATGAAAATATTACATTTTATTGAGTGATAAATCAAATAATCAGGACAAATATATTGCGCTTTTATGTCAACTCGTCATTAATGGTTGCGAGGGGGAAAACATTGTGTAATAAGAATCAATCACATAAATGGCCGGAATAATTTATTTCATATCGAGGCGGTGATTGATTACAGCTCGTATGAATGATGGTAGTACTTGATATACCTGCTGGCTGTGTGGGCGGCCAGGTGTACCCCCCCCCCCCCCCCCCCCGTGGACAGGTTAAATACTAAACAGAACTACTATAATGATAGAGTGTTTCTTATTCTGTGCCTTCTCTTCTTCCCCTCTTCCCTACCCCGTCATTCTCTTTAAACTGACGGACCCTCCCACACTAGTTGAGATGTCCTCCTCCTCCTCCTCCTCCTCCTCCTCCTCGCTATCACTCTCAACTTCACAAACTTTAATACAACTTCACCTCCACCAAAATGCTCCTCCAACTTTGGCGGAGAAAAATAAACTGAGAATAAAAGTGTGACGGTAGGAAATAACACCGATATTTTTGTGTCACCAACCTCTCCGTTTTCTCTCTACCTCCCTGGTTTATGATTTTTTCTTTTTTGTTTTACAGTAATTTCACCATCTCTCTCTCTCTCTCTCTCTCTCTCTGCAGGCTATATCATTTTACCACTAGCATTTGTGAAAACGTAACCAATTTAATTAATATAGTTTTCCTAAATCAGTTTTCTTTTAATCCTTTTCATATTGTTATATTTAATTTCCCTTCTATACATAGCAACTAAATCGCAACCTATAGAACCCACTTTGACAATGACTATGTTTTACAGTAAACCCCAGAACGACTATGACGACTTCCATAACAACAACAAACACTATAACACCTTTCCAACAGGAGAGAGAGAGAGAGAGAGAGAGAGAGAGAGAGAGAGAGAGAGAGAGAGAGAGAGAGAGAGAGAGAGAATCAACTCCCTCGTGTCATATTATTCTTGCCAACACAAGACTTATCATTATCTACTAATTACACAGTGGTGAGGTTAATAGCTTATTATCTCAACAACAATAGATCTCGTTAACAACTTTTGCTCAGTAAGTTAGGCCGTGTATCATAAGTTGTTCCCGAGATGTAAATTTGGGGCACAATTTGGCGGCTTTTAATGAATAATTACATGATATTTAAACATTAGTGAATATCTTTTTGTGGAAATGGTTCAATAGTTTTTCAATTAATAAACAAAATGTATTATATAAATATGTATTTTGTTAAATGATAGGAGAGAGCGACAAACACCGAGACAGACAAAGAGAACTGTTATGACCACAGCTGAGTTATCATAAAAAAATATTGCAGGTTCAGCCAGATTAACTTAATATTTAGTAATCATCATTCCTGGATGACTTAACTGCGTCCATCCTTACGGCGTTTTATTTAATCTAACTATTACAAAACTCCAAACCCATCACCACCGGGCTTCCCACACTGCAGCTGTTAATCCTTTAATATCTGCTATTGTGAAATTAAACTCATTCTTCTTTCAACACAAATTCGTCAACTGCGTCACAATGTATGATATATGAAGCAATAACTAACTAGCAATATACACAGAAGCAATCTATCTCTGTATTAACCTCATCAACTCTGTTCACTAACAACACTCTGGCTGATAATATTTACACTATATAATAAATATACCTGTTTCTTAATTATTTATGGCAATTAGATTGATTTAATGTGATTACCTCAACGCTAAGTGTAAGTTATCTTTTGTTTACCGACAGACTTAGTGTTTATATGGATACATATATGTTATATCGTTTATTTTTTTGTCATCCATGAGAAGTTTTTATCCTCCAGCTGTGAATCCCTAAACTTTCTTTCTTTCTTTCTTTCTTTCTTTCTTTTTACGACTTTCTCTACTTTCACGTCTTATTCCCCACCATAGTAGTCATTATTATCATTGACTTAATTACCATCATTATAAGTAACGAAGCATTATCATTACATAACAATTTGTAGTTATCAAAAATATTACAATTAAATGACAACATTCGTCATCATCGTCATCATAATGTAATTGTCATCATCCTTTCATTATCATTTCATTGATTTTATTTTATCATTTTCCTCAGCCTTTTTCCTCGTTTAATTCTTGTCTGGCTTTCCATAATCTTATAAGTTTTTCCTTCACCTTCTTTGATAATCTTTTCGTTAAGACCAAAATTACCATAACGACACTAATTTAAAAGAAAATGTATTAGACTTTGACCGAGACTTTAGAGGCTGAAAGAACATAACATTAGCCATTGTATTTATCGTTACTTTCCTAATTACGTTTACTTTTATGGACCATTTTCAGTAAACATTCAGTGTAAACAATAAATATGTGTTATTTATCATTCTCTCTTCAAAGGTGAGCCATAATTACCTGTAATTCACCTAATCTGACAGCAAAAAAAAGGGTAATCCACATTTGAGCATTATTTTAAAGCTTTTGATAATCAATGTGCCAGTTATTACCTCCAGTCAAAAGGAATTTAATGAATAATCATGCCACTATTTTCTCCCTTCAAAAAATTTAATTACTGTAAAAATTCCCGAAAAAACAAAACAATTATTTATCATTTGTTCATTTCATCACGAATCCAAAGTTACTGTTTATAGTCTAATCATTATTTATATATTTATCTAATAATTAATTTCCTTTGTTTTTTCTTTCCATTACTTTTCTCTTTCTTAGTGTCACTTGTCTCTTTCCTCCCTTCACTCTCTCCCTTCACTCTCTCCCTCCACTCATGGTATTTTTTTTTTTTTTAGGAGGAGGGGGATTCTTCATGTTTGCTCGGGTAATGACTAAAGTTAGCGTGAATGGTTGTAAAAACATAATACCCAGCGAGATACAGTGAGCAACTTAAGCCTCAGTCATATATGTTAATTACTAATCTACATATCCAGTCTTTCTAGTGACCTACATTACCTCCCTACTCATACCTGTTACCTAATTTTATCTAATACTTGCTTACACTCTCATATATACTTTCATACTTTGCATTAATTATACTAATCTATACCTAATTATACCTTAAAAGTACTTATTCATAAATTGTATCCTCTCTGGGTGTGTTTACAAATAAGAAACATATTATTTCTAGGTAAACATTAACAGTTGTAAACATTAACTCTGTGATTAATTACGTAATTATGTATTATGGAGGAGTCTTATGTTTGATCTTAACTCTTCACCTTCCATCACCTATTCATTTTCTTCTTCTACTTTTCTTCTTCTTCTACTTTTTTCTTCTACTTTTCTTCTTCTTCTACTTTTTTCTTCTACTTTTCTTCTTCTTCTACTTTTCTTCTTCTTCTACTTTTCTTTTTCTTCTACTTTTCTTCTTCTTCTTCTTTCATCAGGCGCTTATTTCTTTGTATTTTTTCCTCCAGATTAATTTCATCTACTCTCTTCCTTCCATGTCTTCCGTCTCCATATGTTCCCGTTATGAAGCATTATCTTGACTCGGCGTGAGGAGTAATAAAGCAACTCACTCGGGGTTATTTTTCTCTTGTAGTATATTAGAGGTAATCCGGGGCTTTGATGGGATTTACTTCATTAAAGAATTAAATCCGCTTCTTGGACAACATCAGTTATATTATTTAATCCAATTTATTATTTTTGTAATTAATTCTAAGGTTAATGGTTTTCGTTTTTTAATTTGCTATATTTCTGTAATAACTGTAATGGTCGTTGACTTTAATATTTTTATGTACCATAAATGATAACTTTATTCAGAGGCAGGTCAACGTTCGTCTGGCATAGATTCATATAGATAAAGGCAGGCGCTGTTGATTATTCACGCTGGCAGTATCTCTCTGTAGCAATGTGGCACTGACTTCCTTGTTTTACGAGAGCGTTGTGTAGAATCCTTGAATGGCTTACGCGAATTAGGCCAGCATTAATAACACCTACTTGGACTGATTGCTTGCTAATCTAGATTCATTAAGATACAATCAGATGGCTTATTGGGGTCCTGAGAGCTAATTGGCCATTAAGACACCATTGCACACTGTAACGTACAAGATGAACCAGTATGGGTCTTATATTACTGTAGCTGCATAACTATTGAAGGAAAAATTAGTGCTTGAAACGCCCCTTAAACTGGTAACTATGCCTTTGGGACTTGCTTTCACTGTCACTTAGGACACATTTTGATTTTCTATTATATTTATAAATCCTCACACGGTCATTATTTACCAGATCCGATTATAAGGCAAATCTGTAAAGTGATCCAACTATGATATGAAGTGAACACAATGGTGCTATTTTGATGTCGTTTATCATTTCTCGCAGTTTGTTATGAGGGTAATATATGAGTTAGACCTTTAGCGACAAAAAAAGTAGCCAGTTTCGGTGTGTTTATCGTACATTATCAGAGTTTATCATGGCAGGTGACAGGAAGGTCGCGCCGTCATTAGACCCGGTAACGGATAGTCCAGACGTGTTATGACTATGTAAATGAAACTGGAAAGTAGCCAAGACAACTTGTAGTATTAATAATGATAAACAAATGTAAAGTATGAATGACAAGTGAATAAAATTTCCGTGTTATAATTAAACATTTCAATAGTGGGCATCAGAGTTAATAGACCAAGGATGAACTTTTAGTACAGGTTAAGTCTGGCAATTATTCATTAGTGTGTGTGTGTGTGTGTGTGTGTGTGTGTGTGTGCCTTTCATCTAATAAAGCAAAATGAAAGTAAAACAACCCAACATGGATAAATAATAAGACACATTACTTGGGTTATTTCGGTCCCAACCTGCCAGTGCTTTCCCTCACCTTCCGTCAGTACCCTCCCCCACCCGGCAGTGCCCTCCCCCACCCGGCAGTGCCCTCCCCGCCCACCAGCACCCCTCCCCCAGCACACACCCTAACACAAAGTACCTTCGAAAAGTCTGTTTACAAATATTTGGCTTCATTTAAGTTTACTGATCGTACTTAATGGAAACATTCTATCACTGACGAGACATTTATTATCCTGGGATTTGGGCTGCTAAAAAAAAAATGGGTTATTTTTGTTATGGACAAATATTTGTATTTCAGGTGTGTTGGTTTAATGTTCGAATAAACTCTGTGAATTATTTTTTTTTTCAGTGAACGAATCGATGCTAAATGTATTCTGTATTGCAATGGGTATTTTTAAATATTCATACGCAGGATGTGTGTGTATTTGGTAGACTAAGAGAGAGATGAATAAAGAAACTGTAGGGGAGTGTTGCTGTAAAGGGATGAAGCACAGAGACTGCCAGATGAGATATATAGCGACGCAAATGTACACAACGGGGGAGAGAGATTAATGATGTTATTTTTGCGTATACCTGCAGTCTAATTATCAACCAAGGAAGGAGTAAATTCAGAAGAAAAAATATACTGTCTTGATGATTAAGGATTTGGGTTCAAAATATAACAAAAATGCATTTTTTTTGTTAATTGAAGACATTAAAAACATTTAAAACCAGAGGGGAAATCTAAAAAGAACGGTGACACAAGAAAATAGTGAGTGTAAAAAAAAAACGAATATGGAAACGAAGATCTTGATTTGTCTTGAGGATGAACATCGAGAAGACGGTCCTGAGGGAGTGTTGTAAAGTAGAGCTTGGGTATAAAAGGGGGATCAGGTGGGGAAGAAAAGGGACTGGTATAGCTGATGGTCTCACACAACTCTCCTAAATTCGCGGTAGGTATTTTTTTCTTCGGTAAACTGTGTGAAATAAACGGCGGCAACTTTCCTTCTTGCTTACTAATACATGGTTCCTGAACAGCGAGATAAAGTTACGTGTAGTTTGTTATATTCTGCCTACCTTACTTATTCACTTTACAGACTAGTTAACATTTTTTCTTTGTATTTTTTGCGTATATAAACTTCGATTCAAGTATTCAAGAATTTCAGTATATTTAATTTGAGTCTTGAAGTATCATAAGATATTTAGTTGAAGCACTCAAGCATACTGAAACGTTTACTGTTACCACTAATGCTCGTCACTGTTAACGACTAGTGCCATTTAGAAATTCAACCCCAACACTGTACTTATTTTTGGTACTTATTTAAACACTAAACCCATTTTCAGAGTTTATCGCATCACTTTAAACTAAATTCATGTATCTTCTTGTAATTTGAACCTAAGTAAAGCATTTACTGCATTGAACAAGATGCAGTAATTTCATGCACTTTGAACATGCAATTAAAAACTTTCTTGCAGTTTAAACGCTTAATTTGAACACTTCACGTGCAGTAAGTTCTTGACTAAAACGATTCATGCGTTCAAACATTTAAAACATTATTTGTTTTTTAAGTGATTAACATAATGTTTTATTCACTTTAAAACTCCTTACAAACACTACACTCCAGGTAAGTTAAACACATTAAATATTTTAGTGAAATCGCCGAACTAAGAACAATTCTCCTTTAAGTGTCAGGTAACTCCTACCACCGATCAAATGTAAAAGCATTTATAATATTCGCTCACGTATGGAAATGTTGATACTAATGCTTGGGTGTTGATCTTTGACTATTAACTGTCAATAAGATATACACTTTATCGGAGGGAGAGAGGTCAAGGGATGCGAGGGAGAGGTCAAGGGATGCGAGGAAGAGAGGTCAAGAGATGCGAGGGAGAGAGGTCAAGGGATGCGAGGGAGAGAGGTCAAGGGATGCGAGGTTATGTTTGAGAGACAATTTCAACCCCTTAGGAAAACACTTGTCACATACATTTATACATTTTATATCAACTCTACAGTGGAGGGTTATCTTCAATCAATCTCTTTCAGAAACACGTAGAGTTTAATTCCTAGTAGAAAAAAATATTATACGATTTACTTATCTAACTATAATCTTTGCTGGAGTACCCGGTTAAGATTTACACAATATGATTCACACAACTATAAACCTAACCTTGTGTTCAAAATTTACGACGCAATGATCAAGGTATAATGAAACTGAATAAATAATAACATTCTAACAAATAATTAGCTTTTATTTACCTGTTTACCTTAACCTCTTTTGTTTGTTATTCCCGAGATACCTAACAATAGTTCTCATACACAAAGGTAAATACATCTTACATTTTAGACTTGAGTAACTATTTCAACACTGCAGATGGTGAAACATAAGAGCCTCTTGACTCACCCTCTCCCTCCTAAAACAAGAAGCAAAGTTAGTACGAGGGGAAGGGAGGTTGTGTGTCACTCCTCCAACTTTCCATCACTTTAGGTAACATTTATCACAACAACACCAGTCAACTGTCTGTACTGTCTGTTACGTTATAAGACACAGTTTGTTGGTCGTGTTTTATTCTTTGTTTTGTTATTCATTTATGTTTTTACTTTTTATGTATCATTATTTTAAACAATCAAAGTTTTGTGAACCAATCGTAATTGGTTTTAAAGTATGGGGTTATCAATCTATCAACGTATCTACCTTTTTATACATCTATGTATCTTCTTACATACGAAATATCCATCAACTTATCTGTCTGAATCAGCATAAGCTTGAGTGATAAAAGTTTTTCAGAAAAATTTCTTTTCACTGCACCAACACATTTCCGAGAGGAATTATTACAGGAAAATCCTTTCATCAGGGAGTCAATTAGCTTTGTCAGTATGAGACATCCATCTCTTGAAATGAATTCCCGAAATTGCATGACAGGAAAGCACCGGTTATGAAGGAAGAAGAGTCATGCAACCTATCAGAGTCACCACCAAATGCATGGCTGAACGATAGGTAGACATGCAAGGGCTGACCCTGACTTGACCTAGGCTGACCGTCCAGTAAGCGGTTGAACAGGTGAGTGGGCATGCAAGGGTTGACCCTGAGTTGATCGAAGCGGACTAGCAATTACACGATTGAACAGTGCATGTGAGGGATGACCCTGGGTCGACTCTCAAATAAGTGGTTGAAGGTTAAGCAGCATGCAAGAAGTGATCCCGTCGGAGTCTAGCATGACACACCACCATCCACTGGGAACTGTAGGTTGTACGTCACACAGAAACCTTTGATAAACGAATCTTATCTCTGTTATACTCTATATTAATATTTGGACTTTGAACTAATAAAATGATATATTAAAGAAGACGAAGGTGCTATACTTGTATGTGATGTAGCAGTTATAATTGTTAGAATCTTAAGACAAGGGAAAATAGTAGACCAAACAATCACAAGACGTTACGAAAATGAAAAAGAAATACATCATTACTCTTACATCTCCAATATTCTGAAACAAGTCGATTACTCACCCAGTCTCCATGAAACACCAATACCCAAGCACACAACACAAAACTCTCAACGTGATATCGTTATAATAAAACTCAACACAAATATATAAATTTTTCTAAACTCTCGCTGTATTTTAATTAATGATTCATGGATTTTTGTCTATGTAAAATGAAAATGACGCCGACGACGTGTGATGGTAGCAGGTCCTGTATACGCTATCGACATAATATTCAGTTATAGCTCCTCTGAAATCAATATCTCAGTCCCAGTGTTTGAGAGTGGAGATTGTCACCAAGTAGAGAGAGGCGGATTATTTATTTATTCTCATTACAGGGAACAACATTGTGTGGTGAGCTCAAGGCGACAGAATGAGAGACCATTACGGAGAATTACCTCAGTGTGTCACGTTCAACTGCTACATGTATTCATAAAGCATATTTATCACCCACATTTTGCCAGAGTGACACTCACGAGGGACCACTACAATGTGACCAAGGGAACAATGTCTCTTACTCATGGAACATTTAATTCTGTAGGTAACGTAAAATTTAGGGATTCAGGGTCACTTTTTTGTCATTTCTAAAGTGAACGACATTACAGATGGTGACAAAGAACAGCACATACTAACAGCGACATGTTATTTTTGTTTTGCCTTGATCAGATAAAATGAAGAGTTGTAGGTGAGATGTGTCCTAGGTCAAATAATCCCCATCCTAATCTAAACATTAAGACTGGGACCACCTGCCCACTGACCTAGCTTTAGCATCAGACAAAACTCCCGAATAAAACATGAAAACGATTCGTAATTACCGAGTGAGGACTTTTAGCATGACATTTATGCCGTCATCATCACTGTGCCACGCCTTCATTAGCAGACACACACTGCAGGAGGCAAACACTTTTTTTACACCTTAATTATGATCTTTCTTTATCCTTGTTTGCTTTTAACACTTTACTAGGTCTTGATTACCAGTTAGTTCATTTCTTTCATACACCTTCATCCCTTCACCTTATTTGCATCTTATTTTTAATTTATTTTCACATGTGTGTGCGTGATGAGTATTTTAATTTTGCTACATTTAATAAGTATAAAAAAAGACAGTTTGGTTGAATTGGATATTTTTTCTGACATTAATGTTCCCAGGAAAATCGTAAAATTCTTGTGATTATTTTAGGTAATAATTAAACGTAATATTACTTATCTCTGTATAATAATAAGAATAGATACGTTAAAGACAAAATTTCCATTACATATATTCATCTTTAAAATATATAGTTAACTTTCGGCCATTGCTAACCTACCCATATAGTGTTTCTCTTGAATTTGGTCTGACCTTTAGTAACGGAGTAAATAAAAAAAAGATATACCGGTGTGGGTTTCAGATCCTATACACTTGCTAGAGGCTTATGACGCTATGTGTTAAAGTTCGCGAGGTACACAAGGGAGAAATGAATTCAATAGTTATGGAAAAAAGAAGACATTTTAATGAAACCAAAGCTGAGATCGTGTGGTCTGTATTATCCAAAATAAACAAAACTTAAAACAAAAATTAAAGTTTTGGTATATTGTTTCATCCAGTCAGATTTTTTCTCCATTATTTCATTCACTCTAATTTTTATTCCCTGAAGATAATTACCGAACAAGTAATCTTCACGTAATTAGCATAATTAAGTGAATTGTGGACGAAGCTTTCAAAAAAAAACACGAAGTTCACTTTGGACAAAAATCGCATTGCTATGGCGATCATACACAGAGCTATATAGTATACTTCTGGTAACACTTCCCTACCCGAGTATCCACAAGGCGAGTATAATATTCCCTGAGTGTCAACTATTATCATAATATTTTCACAAGTTTCTCCTGAATTGTATATATTGTTATAAGTCCTACATACATTTTCCATTCAGATATTTATAAAGCTCACGTTCCATTTACCAAATCATCCATTGTTATAATGCTTTAATACATTTTCCTTCAATGTCGACAAGTGTTGATATAATACCTTCATATGTGTGCATTGGAAGGTCACTCAAGACACGGAATGCAATAAACACATTACCATTGGTTAACAAAAGTTACATTTAACTATTGTATATTACATTTATCATATGAAAAACAATATATGAGAGAGAACGAGAGGACAAGATATATATAGAGAGAGAGGTAAGGAGAGGGAAAGAAAGAGAGGTAAGAAGAGGGAAAGAAAGAAAGAGAGGTAAGGAGAGGGAAAGAACGAGTGAGAAAGAGTGTAGCCTGTAATAGTCAAACGGCAAAAATGAGAAGCAAACACCAAATGCCTTCTTCCCAGCTGGTGGTGTGGACTGGTTCAGAGCCATTGTGCCTCAGATGGAGTCAGGTCAAAAGCTTTTAGCTGCACAACTTTTTATGCATTTTCTCGTGAATTCAGAATGTGTTTCGTCGCTTTCTCTCGTAAATGATGTTTGTCAGATATCACGTCGTCTGGAGCTAAAGCGATCTGAGCTAGAATTCTCACGTAAGGTGTTTTTACATTGATTTTCCTGAGGATTAACGTCGTAAAGACACAAGACACATGGGCGTTTTAAGTTGTTTTTACTTTAGTTTTCTTAGGAATTAAAGCCAAGGGCGACACATTCTTACGTAGATGTTTTGTGATGTTTCTATTGGTGTCCTTGTTTATTAACGCCATTAAAGGCACAGAGCAACTACTTGTTTACATACGTGTTAGTTTGAACTCGCATATGTATTAAAACTTATTGATCTTAGGTAGGTGTAGAAGATATTATCATTAGTACAAGCTTTGTGTGTATTAGAGAAACACCTTTTGGTCTCCCAGGTAAACAGGTTATTATGTTAGTGACCACACAGACAATGAACTTCCGTCGTGTCATAAAAAAAAATACCAAAAGATGGAGATATCGTGTTGGTTAATAAACTCTGGTTAATTACCCTAATTAAGTATAATAAACTGGAGCATATTAACCTTCCCAGTCACCTTGATAAAGTTAATAACTATTCAAACAAAATAATCTTATGCGAGATAAAGGTAATTATTTATATACTGTATATTTTTCATTGGGTGCATAATGTTAAAATAAATTTGTATATCAATATTTTTCACCCACTCTATTCAGGACTCTGTATAAAACTCGGTTATTGGAAAACACTGGAATCGTTCAACGTTTAAATTAATGACATAAGGAAAAGACTTATTTTTCAGCGGGAAGGATGATAGCCAGTTACGGTAATAATTATAATGAACTGTAATGCCGTGAAAATACTCGACTTTTTCTATTTGATTCATTTATCATTTTACAATATTGCCTAAAAAAAACTATCTAGGTCAAGTACATTGTTTTTGTTTCAATTATGTCTCATTGATCATTTACAGGACAGATTGTAAATAAATAATGTATAGTTGAGAGAAAAATTTAAAATCACAGAGTACGAATGTTAGTCTTGAGAGTAAATAACGATACCAGTGCGTAGTTAATTAACTTATGGAGGTGAACTATTATCCCCATTGATGGCTGATGGTTCTCTGAGATGTGAGGGGTTGAAATGTGTGTTTGGTTGGGTATGTTTATGTGTGCTTGTGCGTGTGAGGGTATCATTTTGTGTGCTTGTGAGTTTTTTGTTCTGTATGTATATGGCTATAAGTAAATTGGTTTTCTGCATAATAATAATAATAATAATAATAATAATAATAATAATTAAAATTAATAGTGCGAAACGCTATATGTATGATGTGTTGTCAAAGTAAGAGAGAAACAATTGAAACCCTGCAATTGTGTGTAAATGAGGCAGAGAGTCAGATCAACAACCTGGGATTTGGTCACAATTTTTGTTTCCATATGGCAGCAGGGTCTACCAGTACACAACACATTATGTCTCCAATATCTTCCCAGGCGGTGGTACCTCCCTGCTTCATAGCTGCCTACTACTACAAGATGTTGGAAGTTCATAAGTAAATGTGATTTTATATACCGGAGTGAAGATTATAGTGTGTTCAAATACTCGTATAAAACTGTATATAGCTCACTGATTTGTTTCTTTTTAACATTATTCTCCATTTTCCTGTCTTACTATCCTCATTTTCGTCTTCTGGTTTCTCCTTCACATTTCACTTCTTGGAAAAATAAGGCCCAACCTCATGATTTTTACATGCATTATACAAAACACTGTACCACTAGAAAATTACAATATCGTAACACGAAATCTCATGGCAGAATTTTGTCAGTGAAATTTTATAAATATATATATAAAGCCGTTTAAATTCATCGAAGTATTTATTTTTACTAAAGTTAAAAATTGAGAAATAATGATAAGAAAACATTACCAAAACAATATCAAATGTTCATTTATGGTATACAAGTAATCGAGCCGTTTTTTTTTGAGACTATATCATTATATTTTAGTATTAGAGTTAATGCATTCTTGAACTGTAAAGAAAGACCAATTATATTTACACAAAAAAAAAAAAAATATAGAAATAACCTGAAATATTGATCTACTGATAAATCTTACAGGCAGTGAACAACCAATCACAATCAAGTTCTTTCAAGCTGCGTATAAGAAAAATCGCCAATTACAGCTAAGATCTCTGTGGTTGACTGTAACTCATCAATCATACCGAGGATCTCCCAAGTAACATGTAACTCATTATCTAGCCACATCAAAGGTCTCTCAAAATACACGTCACTCATGCAAGGTCTGGGCCACCTGTGTCGTTTGTAATCAATTCACTAATTATCATTTCGTCTTTTTTTTGACTGGAGTATTTCTTCTCCTCATCTGTAATACTTTAGTGATTCATTCTTCTTCTCTTTCATCTACAGGAAGTTGTGAGTTTTCTTTTATTTATGACCAGACGTTCTTGAATATAAAACGCTGGACAGTGTAAGTTATCGTATCGCATGAATGCACGCACACACACACACAGACACAGTATTGAACAGAGATAAACAGTGTTTAAGCCAGTGAACTAAGCACTAGACAGTACCAGCGAGAGTTGTGACCCACCAATGAGATAAGCACCCCTGGGAACCGCCCACCATCTTCCTACCACGCGGTGTTAATCAGTCCACCCTGGGAACAACAGTGGGTCGGCCTTCACCTGACTACGAGATAACACACCACCTAGCAGAGAGTGAGGTACTGTGACACCACACCACCACCCGGTGTCTCCATGACCACTTGAGGTCCTTCATATCAACACCCGAGGACATGTCACTATACCACGTGAACACCACAGCACCCGGTGTCTCCATGACGAATCCCAAGGGATTTTTTCAGGAATATAGAACAAAGGTCAAGGACATAATTGGGCCTTTAAAGTCAGGGAGGGGGGAAGTGATAAATAGCAGTGAAGAAATAAGCAAAGCATTGAACAGCTACTTCTTATCAGTTTTCACAGAAGAAATTCGCGAGGAAATTCCAGAGGTGGAACTGATATTTAGGAGAAAGAAAGAAGAGAAATTAAAGAATATCACTATCAGAAAAGGGGATGTTCTTAAGAGGATAAATAAACGAAAGAAGACAAAATCCCCAAGGCCGGATGAAACGCTGGAACGCTGGAAAGTTTTAAAAGGAGGCAAGATAGATTCGTGGATGATAGAGAGTGGTAGTAACTCTCGACAGGAGCTACCATTCACAGGCCAACCGGCCTATTGCAGACTCCTTATTTTCTTATGTTCTTATGCTCTTATGTTCTTATGACCACGTGAGGTCCTTCATTTCAACACCTATGTACGAGTTACTGCATCACGTGGCCTACGTGACCTCACACAGTATGGCAGGAGACCAGCCCAAGCCATCAACTGCAAACTGTAATAATTTGTATGTTCAGTTCATTTTCCTTCTCCTTTCAGTAATGAAAGCTTTTGTTAAACGACCCACCCACCCCATGTCTTTGTATGTAATAAGTTATTTTTGTCTAATGTATATTTTCAGTCTTCGGGCTGCAGAATTTTTTCAATAAACCGTTAAATATTATTATAATTATTATTATTATTATTACACACACATCTTCTTTTTTTTTTTTGCACATTTCGTGTAAGCCATGTCAGCTGACTCCTAATTGCATAGTTTGCTAACATGAATTTGTTGTTGTATAATTCCAACATTTGTGAACGTTCCCAACACGATATCACATCCTGCAACTCGTTGGACGACGACAACTAAACAATAATATTTGATCGACTGTTGTCACGGCCAGCAATACAAAGCAAAGCACTGATCGACCAGAGGGCTTGACGCTTTAAGCTTTGGCGAGGGATTTGGGTTGGACCATTCAACTGTGCTTCCTTTCCTTTGTGTTGGCCAAGTTGATAGACGAGTTATAGGAACACAACTTGGATTATCTCCACCTACAAGATTAATCGACGAGGACCTGTGGAACCAACGATAACCTGCGGAACTGACGAGAACCTGTGGAACCAACGATAACCTGTGGAACCAACGATAACCTGCGGACTGACGAGAACCATTGAAACAAAGGTAAAAACCATTATAATTTCTAGAGCCTGAATAAGTTCTGCTCGAGACTAAATGTCTGTAGTGTTAGTTAGATGCAATAAAAAGTAAATAAAAAAAAATGTCTGCTCCCTGATAAAGCAAGGCTCACGATTAAAAGTTTATTCCCACCCCATAATAATGTGAAAAAAATAAATATTATTGTTATCTTAAAGCTCGTTAACTTTTATGGTCATTTGAAAGTAATTTTAAATTTTGCCTTAGTGAATTTTAGCAATTTTCTACCCGACATAAATCTTAAATCTAAATGTGCATATTTAAAATCACCTGAGTATCAACCTTACCTAGTATAACAGATGCAAAATATGGTGAGGTTTCAAACAATCGAGGCTTTGTACTTACCATAGACGCTTCTGAAGTTCTAACCTGTAAAATTATAAACCACTGTCAGAAACAAAATTTTACTACAATACATTCATTTAAAATAAATCTTGTAAATAATAAACCCCATCACAATGCAGTAGTTTAACTTCTTTAACACTACTGCCATGCTAAAAAAAATTTCACTCACTAAAATTTGTAAAGTTCTGTAATGCCACATTTCAGTTATTATATCAACGACCTTCATCCCAGATCATAAAAAAAACTTCGGCCAGTTATTAATGTGATTTCTCACCTTTACTACTAAATCACAATATTATTTTTAAAAATTAAGAATGAAATTTTCAATACTTTTAAGAACTTACAACCCCCCATAACCCGCCTCCCCCTCACACACCGGCCCCCGTTCATACCTCATGGAGAAGGTAGATTGACAACGCTGACTGTCCCCAACTGTACCATAAAAAATAAATAAATATATAAACAAAATAACATTACTGTAGGCACCAGATGGAGTGAAGATAACGAGCATTCATTTCGGAAAGTTCCATAAGTGTATTATTGTAGGTGGAGGGAAAGACCAGGTGCTGTTGACTGTTCATGCTGGAGCTGTTTTATGGTAGAGTCTTAGTTAGCTGAAGTATTCTCCTAGCGTGACCTTACATCTTGGAGGTAGATAACAAACACTGGTGGTACACGCAGGCCGGATTGTTCATGCCGTCCTATTTCAGCGCCTGAGAACTTAGCCAATATCTCATATTTTTAAGTTCCATCCAGCAAAAACGTTCACCACCACCAACCGGCTATGTGTCACGTCTCTTAACAAGGACCTAAATGGCTTTTAGTACCTTCTTTGGTTAATCTGTATAGAAATATTGCCTTCTTAGATTATTTAACCTGATGGTGTCTACCCAATAAAAAAAAAATAACTTATGTGATATTCCTCTGTCTTATGATCATTTCACGCTCATACTCTCAAACTATAATATACTCTATCACAGGTAAAATACTGCCTGTTGGGTTGAGCACCTGAGATACCATAGTTGAATTATTGTGTATAGAAGGATTTCACTCGTGTGTTCCATTTTCTCTGTCAGTTTACATCACTTTCTTATCTCTCTCTCTCTCTCTCTCTCTCTCTCTCTCTCTTCGCCTCTCGCAGCTGCCTTCCCTCCCTCACTGTCACCCATGTCGACACACACACACACTCATCACTTAGTCATGTTTACAGCCACATATTTATCGCTCCAGCTCTTAGTCATCATACATTATTCATCATCTCTCAAGACACAACTATAATGTTAAAATATTCATCCATGTTATCACACTAACATCCTAGACAAAACCATTTTCTAGTCTTCTCGAAAACATCCACCTAAGCTGCTAAATTATTCCCAACATGAGATGGTTTAAGAGAAGGCAAATACCTCCCTACAAATTACCTCCCGAGTATTCCCATTTTTCACCAGTAATACTTTAAAGGATTCTCTCGCAGATTTTTCACAAGTTTAATGAGATTTGGAGGTGTCGCCGTTTACTCAGTTAACTTATTGAAAGACAGTATGTGTGCTGTTTAACTTTAGCGGGTGGAGGGAAGTGGCAACGGGGAGCACCTAACTTAATTTCACTTCATAATCACCTGGAGGTAAATCCCCAGTAAACTAGAGATCTAATGGGAAGATATATTATATTAAATTATATCATTAATGTAGTTGTTTCTTCATGTTGGTTAATTAATGACGAAATGAAAGTCAGTGTGCCATTTTTTATATAAATGGTCCTTCCCTTTATTGTGTTTTAATGATGTTTATTTTCCTCGTGTTTATCAGATTATCATGCATAACCATTTGTCGTTTATGTAAATTTTTCCATATGTTTAACTCTTTTCCGTTGTCATTTCTTGTTGTCAGAGTATTACAATAATTCCCAGTTATCTTCTTTATTGCTCTTCCAGTCCTTTTTTATTGTACCTCTCCTTCTTCCGGATTATCCAGGATACGACTTCGCTCTCTCTTCCTCTTTTATTTTTCTTATTTTTTCTTCAGCCATTTCTGAAATTTAGGGCTCGATCTCTCAAATCAATCTCAACCATTGTGTTTTTTCCTCAGTCTTCTCCTATCACCACCATTACTTCTGACATCCTCTTCATCTATTACCTTTGAAGTCTTTCTCCTCGGTGGTAATTAAGTCATCTGTGTGTTATTTACTCCTGCTTCGCCTAAGTTACCTACTCTTACTACTCAACTATTTACCTCAACTGATGTACACAAGCATAACTATGAAAGGAAAAAAGAAAAGTTTCATGTATGATCTTACCACTACATGACCATATCATATTTAGGAGAAAAGTTTCTACATAAACCCCTTAAGAACCCTGGCCCTGGACCCTAAGGGCAGCTGAGTATTAACTGCCTGACGGGGACTTACAGGGTAGTAACCTAAGGTAGGGCCTCTTAACCCTTCACTGAGGTCAGGTAAGTTTATTAATGAGGCCTCGTACACACCTGAAGTTATGATATACCTTTGGTGGTTTCATCAGTCTTACGAAAGAGAAAAAGTGAGGATAAACACACAGAAACAAAAAGAAAAGAGAGATAAGGAAAAAGGTTGATAAACAAAGGTGAATAAGGGAAAGCTATAAAGAAAGACAAACAAAGAGAAGTAAACAGAGAGAGAGAGAGAGAGACGAACGGAAGATAAGCAAATGCAGGTAAAGAGATAAGAGAGATAAGGAAGACGATGGTTATACAAAGCGAACAAGGAAGAGAGACTTACAAAGACAAACAGAGAGAGAGAGAGAGAGAGAGAGAGAGAGAGAGAGAGAGAGAGAGAGAGAGAGAGAGATGGTTGTATCTGCCTGAAGGGAAGGATAATTACATAAGGTTGTAGGTAATGGTAGACTACTGAGGTGAAATATATTATGGGGGGAAGGAGAGAAAATAAGAAAGAGAGAAAAATAGGAGACAAGAAGAGAGGAAGAGAATATTGAGAGATATATGAAAAGAGAGAGAGAACGAGAACGGCAGAGAAGGAGAGAGAGATAAGATACAACATTAATCTTTTCATCATACTTCCCATTCTTCTCTCGGTTGTTTCACCTGTAATTACTGACTTCCATCGCCTTAATTAAACTTATCTATAAAACAATCTTAGGTAGTGGACTATATATGAGAGCGTGAGGGCCGTTCAGTCCATTCTTTTTTTTTTTATTCTGAATTATTTTTTCCTTGCCATATATTAGTTGCTCTTACTGTTCCATTTACTCGCATTTTAAGCTCCTTCTCCTTGGTGTAAAATTGTTTAATATTTATTATCTTTTATTTTACAACATTGAGCAGGAATTTTTCTATCCAGCATCACTAACCTTCCGCCCGAAAGACTTCTCTTCCTCCTCATAAACACGCAGTTTTTTCTTCTCCTTGGGAATGGAGTATTAATCTTCTTGCTACAATGAGTAATACCATCTGGTCCCTATACCTAAGAATATTTATCTCCTTTTTTCATTCTCCCTGGAACAGATGACTACCTCCCCTCTACCCCTCCTTCCAGGGAGTGTAACACAAAGTAAAAGGAAGCGTAAACTTATCGTCCCTGGAGGCGCGAAGGACTGACCTTCCTTTCCTCTTTACAAAATTATATACGAACTTCCCTTTGTTTAACAATAGTGAGTAATAGCTTCCCATCCTTCTTGACACGGAGGAGACTTATACTAACGCTTCTCTCCTCTCCCCACACAGGCACGGAGTACGTGGTGGGGGTGGCAGGCGGGCGTGCCGAGCTCCCGTGCCACATGCACACGGACGAGCCCCGCGACCGTGCCACCCTCGCCCTCTGGTACCTACAGGGCAACCGCCTCCCCGTCTACAGGTGAGACCAAGAGTTTTTATAATACTAAACCAAGGACTTGTATTAGACCTTACCAAAGGCTTGTATTAAACCAGACCAATAGGTTACACAAGGCTGGATCAAAACCTTACTCAAGGCTAGACCAAGGACTTGTATGGGAATAAAAACCTAGGCCTTAAATACGTCTACACCAGGTACTGAGTGAAGGGTGAGACCAAATAATACAGTAAGACCGAGGCCAAATGTGATATTAATACTAGATCAATACTAAGAGCTACAGATTAAATACTCATATAAATCCCAACACATCGACCCCTAATTTCTGTGAGCGTATGTCAGTGCGTTTCCGTGTGATATATACAGTATATACGTTCATGTGTGGCTTTTAATAATATGAAATCAAAAGATCCAAATATAAAGACCCAAAACAAGTCAAAATATGCAGCTAACTATGCCACGTCATTAAGACCTGAAGAAGATATAAGACCACGTTAAGTACAGATCAAACATTAATTAAGACAAGTGTAATTGAAGAGGTAACTAATTAGATAATGTTAAAATTAATATCAATTCTCGTCTTTCATTAATATTTAAATTACTGAATTTTCTTGAACTCATTACAAATTTCTAGCTATCTCTCTGAGGCTAAAGAAAGAGAGAGAGAGAGAGAGAGAGAGAGAGAGAGAGAGAGAGAGAGAGAGAGAGAGAGAGAGAGAGAGAGAGAGAGAGAGAGAGAGAGACGTGGTTACTTTCACCCAGTAGTATCAGGTGTGGGGGAGGATAATGAGATGATTTGTAAGGATAAGAGGTAAAGGTACAGGTGAACCTCAGCTCCCTCACCTCTCTCCCCCTCCTGAGGCCCAGCAGAGAGAGAGAGAGAGACAGAGAGAGAGAGAGAGAGAGAGAGAGAGAGAGAGAGAGAGAGAGAGAGAGAGAGAGAGAGAGAGAGAGAGAGGACTGATGAAACAGCAAAAATAATCGAAAGAAATACATCGAGAAAAGTAGACACGAAAGACAAAAACAGATGGAAGGAAAGGGAGAAATATACAGACAGACAGGAAAATAAAACAACGAAGGAAAAATAGTAAAAAAGAACCAAATAAAAATGTTGGCAGAAGGAGAGGAAAAAAAAAAGCCAGGTAGAAGAAGACATCGTGAAAGGTAACTATATTTTTTTTTTTATGTCAACTTTTCCTCTTTTAGTTTGCATTTATCTTTGTGTCTTTCTTCCCTTCTACCGTTCCTTCTATCTCTGTGGTTTTCCTTCTCTAAATTTGTCTGTTCATTTATGTGTCTTTCCTGTCGTATTTTATCCATATGACTCTTCCTATCTGTCTATCTATCCATCCATCTATCTATCTATGTTTCTCCTTTTCGTTTTTATATAAATATTTCACCCCCCTCCAACAATTTTCCCATATTTTTTTTCGAATTTTATTTTATCAAATTCCTTTTCTATTCCTTTCTTCCTCGCTAAGCTTTTTATTTTTGTTCCTTTTACTTTTATTTCCTTACTTTCTGTTGTAGTTGGACCCTCTCTTTTATTTTTTATTTGGCTTTAACTCTTATATTTTTATTTTTACTTACTACTCTTTTATTATTCATTATCTCCCCTTGCTTGTGTTTCCCTATTCTGTTTTATCACCCTCTATATACTTTTGTTTACAGTTACGTTGCTTAACCTATTTCTTCCTGATTATTCCATTATCCATTATTTCATCTGTTATTTCATTATTCCATTTTACCATCTCTCTTTTCTTATCCTTTGTCCATATTTTTATAAGTGGTATTTTATTTACTACTATTCTAAGTGTAGTTTCGGCTGTATGATTCCACTTATAATGTGTGGATTTCGATCTTAATTTCAATTCAAATCTCTAAATCTTCCAATATGTTATATTTTATTTGTTTGCGTCGGATTTTTCTTCATGTTTTTTCACTCGCTCTATATATATACGTATTCATACTTCTATGTATAAAAGGAAAGTTTACCTCCACCTGAATATCTACTGGAAAAATCTGCCTTTCATCTCTCTCCTCCTAGTCTCCCACCCCCCTCCCTCCTCTCTTCCTTTTCTCCTACCTCTCCTCTCTCTCCCACTCTTCTGTCTCTCTCTTTCTCTCTCACCCTTCTGCCTCCCTCTCTTTCCCACCCTACTTCCCTCTTTCTGTCTCCCTCTCACTCTTCCTTCCTCTCTCTCCTTCCAACCCTTCCTCCCTCTCCCACGGGTCAGTATTCATCCAGGGAACTTGTAGCAGCAATCATGGCAGTAAACATAATCTATATATAATTTTTTCTCAGAATTCTACCAACACAGAATTCTTTGTGGATAAGAAGAGGCGAAGAAAAAAAAGTGAGACAATAACGATAAAGCAAAAAAAACACGAAATGAAGTGGAATATGATTTAAAATGAGAAGATGGAATAACATTAATAGTGTAAAAGTGTGGAATAATAAACATATAATACTAATGAGACTTAAAAAAAAATAGAAGAAAGGAAAAGAGAGAAAACGAAAAGGGGAGGAAAATAAAGAAAGGAAATAGTGAGGAATAAATTAAAAGGAAAAGGAGAAACAGGTTAAAGAAGGAGATTTGTAGAAATATGTTCTGTTTCCACCTTTATCAAAATTGAAATTTAATCTGTACTCATTCACAAAACAAAACTAAACGATTACAGCCCTTTAACATCCGTGATAAGCTCCTCTGAATTATCATCTTATGACCCTTGAAAGGAAGACATGAAAAACACCAACATATTTTTAACTAACGAAAAAACCTGACCTAAACTTTCATCACTGAGTTTAGATGAAGTTCCTCTACAGTGACTACGTAAAAGACATTTCAAGTTGCCACTTTTATGTTGGCAAAGGAGGAGTGTAAGTGTGTTATGTGTATATAGAGAGCTAAGTATCTTCAACATGATGGCTGGAGACTCAAGAACCCTTTTGTAAGGTGTGTGTGTCTTGGTGTTTACCTTTGTGCTGGGGTAAGACGGCTGTAAATAGGGAGGTAGAGAGAGACAGAGAGACAGACAGACATAGAAGGTGTTTAGACAGAGCAGAAAGGGATGAAAGGGTAACATTACGTGAGAGAGAGAGAGAGAGAGAGAGAGAGAGAGAGAGAGAGAGAGAGAGAGAGAGAGAGAGAGAGAGAAGATGAAGTAGAATGTATTATTAGAGGAGGAAAAAGAGACAGACATATTGACAGAGAGAGACATAGGAAGAGAGAACTTTGTGAGAAGTGAGAGAGGAGGGGATGAAGAGGTGGAAGATTAGGAAGGAGAGGAAGGCCAGGGTAGATCCAGTGAGTTAGTTCTCTATTGGAGGAGTCAAAAGGAGAGAGTTAGTGTGGGAAGGGAGAGCGAGAGAGATAAACGAGGAACCAGTGAAGTAAACGAAGAGACGAATTTAAGAGTCATTTTGGGAAGGAGAAATAAAACGATGCAAAAAGACAAGATCCAGAGAGGTAGAGAAAAAGATTAAAACTGAGAAATCTAATTTACGAGAAATAGAGACAGGAAGAGAGGAGACATGCAATTGAGAAACATTGTGTAAAGGAGAAAATGAGTAGTGAAGGTAGAGTGAGAATGGATGGAGGAAGAGTATTAACTGTCAATGGAAATGCTTTCTAATAAAAAAAAGTTAAATTAACTAACTTTTTTTTTACACAGTTCGGGGAAAGATTGAAGGCGAGAATGAATTTTACCGGAGCGCTGTATAATTTTCTGAAGGAGCTTGAATTATGTGAATAGGTTAATAATCTCGTAATTATTATTGTTTTTAACTAATTTGTTTTGTGTGGGTGTCTGTCGCTTCTTTCTCTCTGTCTCTCTTTCTCATTTTCTTAGTCTCTGTCGTGTGTTTTTCTTTCTCTCTTCCATCCCTCATCCCATCCTGTTCCATCTCTCCTCCCACCCTCTTCCATCCCTCCTCCCACCCTCTTCCATCTCTCCTCCTACACTCTTCCATCCCTCCTCCCACCCTCTTCCATCCCTCCTCCCACACTCTTCCATCCCTCCTCCCACCCTCTTCCATCCCTCCTCCCACCCTCTTCCATCCCTCCTCCTACACTCCCCCATCTCTCCTCCCATCCTCTTCCATCTCCATCTCTCCTCTTACACTCTTCCATCCCTCCTCCCACCCTCTTCCATCCCTCCTCCCACCCTCTTCCATCCCTCCTCCCACCCTCTTCCATCCCTCTTCCTACACTCCCCCATCCCTCCTCCCCACCAGCTTCTAAGTCTTCCCCTTTTTACCAATTCTCACATCATTTGTCTTCACGTACCCTCTTTCTCACCCCGTCTTCAGTCCCTATCACCACATCTTTCATTCCCCTCATTCGTTTCTCTCTCTCTTCTTCTCATTTGCTTCCTTTACTTCATTTTATTCTCTTACTCTTCTGATCGTCGGAGTCAAATCCTCTAGTTTATCCCCGGGATGTGTGTCAACAAAACTGCCTAATCTTGTGTGTCACCCCCCTGATACCTCGCTCTTAAAGGTGGGTCACTCACCCTATAGTTTTCCACTACCAAGAAACACCAGGAAATGTATTCAGTACTTTCGTGGAATTATCACAAAGACTTTCATGTTTTGGTAACTTTTATATGTCTTATTTCAGAAACTTTGTTTAATTAATTCAAACTTTATGAACTCATTATGTATTCATCTTTTATTTTTCGTTTCCGTAATTATTTAATATATTAATTCTGAGATCCAGAGTTGATGCGAAATGCTCTACGAATTTCCACTTACTTTTCTTATATATAAAACCTTTAGAGCTTTTAATGTCCTGAAATCATTGTGGTATTTGTCGATTAAAAAGGTTAACTCAGAATATAATTAAGTCATGGTAGGGAGGTAGAGAAAGATAAATTAGGTAATGAGAAGGAAGAGGAAGTAAAGAAGATAGAGGAAGGAGGGAGAAGCTGATTGGTGTAAAGAAGGAAGGCACGAAGGTTCAGAAGAAGGGAAGGTAGGCTAGGAGGAAATGGACAAGTAGGAAGAGAGAGAGAGAGTACAAGTTTAGTTAGAGATAAAGAAAGAGAATAATGAGTAGGTAAGGACATGGATAGAGAGAGAGAGAGAGAGAGAGAGAGAGAGAGAGAGAGAGAGAGAGAGAGAGAGAGAGAGAGAGAGAGAGAGAGAGAGAGAGAGAGATAGAAGAAGCATTTCAGTTCAATTGATAAATACGTACTCATATTCACAAAAAGATAAACAAAAAAATACAATAAGAGAATGATATGAAGATAAAACATTGATAACAGAAAGAGGTAAGGAATTAACAGGTACAAAAAAACAAGTTATCCAATCAAAACGATGTTATATAAGAAAATAAAAAAATACAGTTGTCCAGGTAGATGAATAGGAAGCAATAAAGTAATAGGTAACAGGTAAGATGGATAAAACAGGACAAAATCAAGAAAGAGTTTCACATTAGTATGGAAAAAATATTCTTATCCCTTCCTCTCACAATGGCGTATTTCCTGGAAGAGAGGAGGGGGGAAAACGGAGAGGGGGGGGGGTATGAAGGGGCGGATGAGGAAGAGGGAAGGGAGGTTCAGTCGAGGGTGTAGGCGAGAGGGTGGAGAGAGGAAGGAGGATGGGTGAAGGAGAGGTGGTAAGAGGAGAGGAGGATTTTATGAGAGGGGATGGTGAGGGAAGAGGGTAAGTATTTGGTGAGGGGAGAAAATTAGTTTAGGAGAAGGGATGGAGAGGGAAGAGAGTGGGTGTACGAGAGGGGAAAGGACGAGTATAGGAGAGGGGATGAATAGGTAAGAGGGTGGGTGTTCGAGAGAGGGTGGGAAGGGGAAAGGGTGGTTGTAAGAGAAGGGGTGGACAAGGGGACGAGTAATGGAGAGGATGGGTGTAGAAAAGGGGACACAGAGGGAAAAGGGGAAGAGGGGAAAAGGTGATAGGGGAAAAACAGAATCTGAGATTTATATATCGCCGTTGACAAAGTTTCTATGGACTTCCCAGCTGCTGAAGACATTAGATTACAAAAGACGAAAAAAGTTGGAGGGTGATTTTCTTCCTCAGTGAATTTATGCAAAGGAATTATATTTTTTTGTTTTTACGTGTTCACATAACTGATATATAACTCAACTATATATGATAATTTCTTTGAGTTTGGTTATATATTTGTTAGAAAAATTACCCTCATATTGACCTTATGATCATTAGGAAATACAATTGGACTCCTCCCCCATAAACGTATAACTTTCAGGACGATAAATGACGGAGAATTTTTACAATTACACCTGAAAAATATTCTAAGACGTTATATTTACTTTTAATAACGTTCTAATACTTAACACAGTCATGAGCCTTAACACACACACACACACACACACACACACACACACACACACACACACAGACTTAACATTCCTACACGTTATACACTGACGCTTCACCCACCCGGATCAGGATGTATAACTTACATAAAGTCGACAGTAATCTAGAATTTATAGACCCGTACAAAAACTTAAATTACCTTAATTTATCAGCAGTAAAACTATACTCACTGTAAATCGTGATGTTTTTATATACCTCTGTGTCATGTAAGTGTTTGATATATCAATAATGTACTGGTTTAGGGCAGATTACAGGTGTCTGTGTCATTGTATATTTATAGTGACCTTCATATCCTGACGTGGTGCCACACTTATATCCTGACGTGGTGCCACACTCATATCCTGACGTGGTGCCACACTTATATCCTGACGTGGTGCCACACTTATATCCTGACGTGGTGCCACACTTATATCCTGACGTGGTGCCACACTTATATCCTGACGTGGTGCCACACTTATATCCTGACGTGGTGCCACACTTATATCCTGACGTGGTGCCACACTTATATCCTGACGTGGTGCCACACTTATATCCTGACGTGGTGCCACACTTATATCCTGACGTGGTGCCACACTTATATCCTGACGTGGTGCCACACTTATATCCTGACGTGGTGCCACACTTATATCCTGACGTGGTGCCACTTTGTGTCATTGTTTCCTCTGCCTCAACCACATTCATGTAAATAACCAATTTGGTTAAGCCAGTCTATCCATAAAGAGTCACTACCTGTCTTGGATGGCTTTTGGTCAGGATAGTCCAAGTTCCATGACCATCACTATTATTGACCCTCCGAGCTCAGTGCCAACCCTTGACATGTGAGTGATGGCACCGTGTCATGGAGGCTAGCTCGCGTGAAGGGTTACTTTATGTGTGGGCGTACTGAAGGAGTGTATTACCGTTAACCTCTCTCTCTCTCTCTCTCTCTCTCTCTCTCTCTCTCTGGTGATAGTAGTGGTTAAAAGTGGTGGTAGTGATAAGAAATATATTATGAATGCATCAATTTTAAAGACGTACAGATATAGAGAAGCAAGACAATATAACGACCCCGCATAGGTGTACAGCCTCAGCTTTAGATATGTAACTTCTCTCAGTACCATGAAATATAACTGAGTACCATCAGCATACTGTTGAATAATCACAAAAACCATTATAATGGCACGGGATATCCTGCTGAGACAACTACCCCCAGCGAACAGACCTATGACACAACTACCCCCCGGTAAACAATTATTATCTGACGCAACTATCACAAATGAGCAGTGCCCAAACCACATCCTGTCGTGTTCACTGCAGCGTGATACATGTTACACAACTCTCGTTTATTCATATAATCGGCCAATTGCCTACTGTTAACAATGTAACGGAGGTAATACATTGATTTTAGTGTACATTATTACTACTAGGGGTCATAAATAACCCTTGTAATAAACTTCTGTCTATGAGCTAGTGATTGATGGCGTATTGGCTACCCATTATATACGCCTCGCTGGGCCCAGTCTATTGCTCGTGTCTAATAGGCAATAATACCACTGTCTGCCACCATCCGCCTCTGACAGCCTATACAACTACATAACAACCTTTATACAACTACAGTATCATACCTATACATAATATAACTAATGTACTGTACCTTCCATATAAAAAAATATAATCACTGCATCATCACGTTACATAATACAACCATTACATTATTAACCTCAAAAACTTAATATAAATACTATATTATCCACCTCTAACACATAATACAACATATTATGCAACTCTCTTACATAATACAACTACTGTATTATTCACATTTAACACACGAGTAGCAATTCCCGTTTCTTCATCGATTTAGTCTTAAAAAATTGTTGAGCGAAAGTGTTTAATGGACGTTGTTATAGGTCAAATAGCGTCGATCAGCGGAATGGCGGTGTGAATGAGGGTGTGTTAACGGGGTTGTAAATGGAGGCATTAAGAGTGCGTTAAAGCGAGATATTAATGGGTTTGTGAATGAAGTGTCAAAGGAATACTTAAGAATGTTTATGGGTGTGTGAATGGGTTATTATACATGAGGAATAAAGGTGTAACGGAAGCCAGTATGATTTCTAGTTCACCTGACTCACGTGACATAATCAGTAATGTGGGTTATGATAAAAGTTTCCCTCTCACACCTTCCCTCCTCCTTTCTCCTTCCCATGACTATTATTTATACTTATCATTATGGTCGATAGAGATGTGGTGTGGCTACTCTTCACTGAACACTCTCAATTCACCGGGATAGTGACGACTTAGACTATAGCTTAACCCTGGTTCGATTCCTGTTACTTTGTGGCTGGTCTATTGAGGTTTAAACCCTTTGTGCTGAAGTCTACATTCACAATACCACTGTCAACGAGTTTGCCACATTGCTTCCGTCTGGTTTTTCGGTTGTAATTTATATACAGTACTGTGATTTCAGAGTTTAGATTTCAGAGTACAAAGTTGCTATTTCTTTATCAGTTCATGGAAAATATTTGAGTGGTTCGATATTATTTATAAATGCAGATATTTTTCTTAATTAAAAAAATTGCTTACAATGATTTTTTCGAGGAAGATTTACATCATAACTGAATAATTATATTTGCGTGGAGAATAGTAGTAGTCTTTTATAACCTGAATATAACCACTCAAACACACGGGGGGAGGGGGGTTGTTGGCTGTGCCGTATTGCCGTCACCTAATATTATGGAATCGACGTTAAATTTTAGCACAGTTCACTCAATGCTGTACTATGATTGGACTCTAATCTTGTTTTTTTTTGTCAGCCTGTGAGCCGCCCACTGAACCACGGAAGGAAATTCTCGTGTGCTACTAAATCTCAACTTTCAAGTTGACCGTCTTATCGATTTCTGGGGATGTGGACAAGTGGACCCCAGTTTTCTCATTCCTTTTTAAGTTAGAGATGATATTATCAAGGAAATAAATAGAGAAAGGGGGCAAATAAAGGCAAGATTAATGGGCAGAAAAACTCCACACCCACTGTTCAGTAATCTGACAAAGTGACAAGAAAACTGCATCAGGATATCCACATGGGTTATAACATTTCATAACAGTTCATAGCACATGTTATGTCATCAGATTCATTCACACTTACACTACCACCAACGAAACAAAGAACAGAAAGACTACAGACGGCAAAAGCCTTTGTTTAACTCACGTGCAAAAGCTCCAAAGGCGTGAAGTAAAACCACTCTTGAAAATACTGGGTTCATGTCCTCCCTGGAAAAAAAAAATGAGTACGTTAAAATGTTGCATGATGACAATAAATAAACAAATATATTAAAGCTAATAATAAAATAGCGACAATTGACGAAAGAAAAGGCGAGCAGAGAGTAGAGGTGGGAACTGTATCTTGAGAAAGTCAGGAGGACTTCAGAGAGGAGGGGCCCAAACCCTCACACGCACACATATTAAATAACACTCCAGGCTGAGGTGACCGTGCCAGCCTCCAGTAGGTGTGAGGCAGGTGTAGGATCTCTCTCTCTCTCTCTCTCTCTCTCTCTCTCTCTCTCTCTCTCTCTCTCTCTCTCTCTCTCTCTCTCTCTCTCCTGGGTTATGGCTATGTCTTCGTAGTGATTTAGTGGCATATACCTGGACAATATTACATTAGTTACATAAAAGACAGAAAGATAGGTTGACTAAAGAAGATAGATTATTTAGAGAGAGGCAGAGGGACACTAAATGAGAAACAAGTAAAAAAAACAACACGCAAACTGATATATAAAGAAAGGGTGAACATAAATTAAAAACAAAAGCGTAAGAATTTCTAAAAATGGCGAAAAGAGAAACTCAGTAAAAGGAGCACGAACGAAACTGAATGAAAGATAGACTTAAGAAACACAAGGACGTCCTCTGCCTCCTTCAACACTGTGGTCCTTCTGACGTTCGTCTTGAATACCCACAAAATGTTCTATACTACTGAAGGTAGACACAAATACTTGTTATCTGAGGAGGGGGCTGTAGGTTGCTCCGGGGCATTCCCAAACTTGCTAAGTGTTGTGGACCAATTACTGAGACGTCAGCACCGGTGTCAGGTAACATCTGAAGACTGGATGACGAGTTACCGTAAGAAATGACGACATTAATGTGCTGGGGCGTCGTGTCTGTGGAACAATGTACACGACGGCAGGAACGACTGGACACAGCGTCTTGATGCTTGCCAGAAGGAGGGGGCGCGCCAGCACTACCTGAGGATGACTTCTTGGATCCTAGGTGGTGTCCTTTATGTGTCTTCTTACGACAACATTTGTCATAATGGCCCACACGACCACAAAGTCTGCACTGAACTTTGCTAGCAGGGCACTTGACTGTGTAAGCCCAGTGACCCTGGCGGTCGCAACTTCTGCACACGCTTTGAGCAGCTGGGCACTGGGAGGCATTATGCAGTCTCGCACAGCTGTTACACAAAGCTGCTGCTGAAGGTGTAGCTGGAGGGTGAGGGGTGGGGTTACCTTGCTGCTTCTTACCCTTTCTGTAGGAAGACACTGCCCTCACCTGGTCAGGCTGTGAGCGTAAAGCTTAAGTCGCACACCTGGCGGCCTCGTACGCTCGACATTTCGCAACAACATCTTGAAGGGAGGAAGTGGGGTCGAGGGAAATGAGACGCTGAACTAGCTCTTCATCTCGGACACCCGTTAAAATGATTGTCTTGGGTTGCGTCTCTTCACAGACTTGAGAATGTCCGGGACAAACATCAACTTCCTCTGAATACCTTTTGAGCCTTACAAAAAATGCGTCAACAGATTCTCCATCAAGCTGCTTACATTGGAGGAGTTCTCTTCTTCTGAGTGCTTCGTTGCGCTGTCCCTTGACGTGTTCCTGCAACTTATCGAGCACGGCCTCTACCGTCAGAGTTGTCGTAGGAGGCACTTGAAGTGTGTGCTCGAGAGTACGTTGTGTCTCTAAGGACAAGCACATACGAAGCTGTATCATCTGTTTCGGCTGTGATAAACTTGACAAGTCAACCATTGTTGCGTAGTCTTGCCAACGTCGACGCCATTCCCGAAATATCTGATAGGACGCGTCAGACTTCAGAGAGGGAGGCGTGTGTACTGCAGCCTTCTGAGGTGTTGTTGGGTTGCCAACTCGGATTTTCAAATGTCGCTAGGCTGGTACCTAAAAGTAGCTAAATGTCGCTAAATCTTCCATGGAAAGTCGCTAGCTATTATTCCCCCCCTTCAGTAATTTGATGCAAATAATATTTTCATAATGCCGACTATAATGGACGGAGTATAAATAAAATGCATTATGTAAAAATAAATAAAATATTTTTTTTAAAGTTTAATGTGCACACTTACCTATTATTCAATAGTAATTGCATCCCAGTCCTCTTCGTAGTCGTCGGCAGTGTGAACAACTGTTGAGCTGGAAGCATGTGAAGTGCTTGGTTCAGGTTCTCTTGTAACTGTATGCCTCCACAGTCCCTATCTTTCTTAAAATATCACTAGGAAGTTCATAACTTGCACAACAGGTGTTTTGTCTTTTTAACCCATACTTTATTGTAAGAATTGCCTTTAATGTCGATAGTTTCATTTCGTTGCGCAATTTTTATTTCACAAAGTTCATATGACTAAATGTGCCGCTCTACATCTGCGTTTGAATGAGGAAGAGATAAGGCAGCGAGTGCATCAGCCAGCTCATGGTAAGGGTTTTCACCTGTCGCATCTCTGTCATTTGCCACTTGTGACCACAATTTTAGGGTGTTAGATGTTTCTGTCCAGATTGTGTGATGCAGTTTTTTCCACTGGAAATCAATCTTGGTAAGGGTGCTGGAATCTTCTGTAAATAAGTGTGCCAAACCAAGTATATCTGATTTAATAGGCTTCAAGCATTCATCGGCACTCAGAAAAGAAATAGACTGCAGCACACGAATGTTGTCAGGTAAGCGTTGACGAAGTTGTTTTATGAGTTCAACCCGTTCAAATGTATTGTCCCTGTAACCCCGTTGCTATATATTATGGCTCGAAAGTAGGAAATTTGAGTTTTCATGGACAGTCAAAAAGTATCCAGAAAGTCGCTAGATTTCTGTGGATATCTCGCTCTAAAATGTCGCTAGAAAAAAACAAAAAGCTCTAGATCTGCTACAAAGTCGCTAAGTTGGCAACTCTGGTTGTTGATCCGACTCTGGGAAATGAGGTACCAGTACCACTAGTCGTATCAACATTAGTAGTAGCAGGCGAATCTTGCACAGTAGATCGTTGTGGGGAGGCTAACAGAAATCAAGACTTCAAGACTGGCTTGATCCTGTCCTCAGGTCATCCTCACTTCTACGTATGTCTTCGAGTTCTCTGCGTCGTTGTTCCTCTTCATGGCGCCGTTTTTCAGACTTCCTGTACCGAATTTCTTCCTCTTCTCTCCTTGCAATATCGTCCTGGCGTCGAGAAGTTTCCATCCACTTTATCAGTTGAAGATCTGTGGAAGGGTGCATCGCAGGAGAGCGGGCTCGCGACGAGCGAGGAGATTCCGTGGGTGACTGGGCGTTGTCAGTGTGGGGAGCAGGTGACTGGGCGTTGTCAGTGTGGGGAGCGTGGGGCGTGAGCGTGGGTGGGGAGAGGTCTCCCACACTAAAACTCGTAACCCCATCGTCCAGGGTATCGTTTTGATCCCTGTGAGACATGCCGACTGCTTCTGTACTCTCTCTGTGCAAAAGACCGGGTCAGCCCCTCGTAATCTATGCACAGAAGTTTACAGTAAGTCACAAGAAAAATATAAGGTGAATGCGTGTGTGTGTGTGTGTGTGTGTGCCTGGCGGGAGGGCAGGGTGTGTGTGTGTGCCTGGCGGGAGGGGAGGGTGTGTGTGTGTGCCTGGCAGGAGGGGAGGGTGTGTGTGTGTGCCTGGCAGGAGGGGAGGGTGTGTGTGTGTGTGTGCCTGGCAGGAGGGGAGGGTGTGTGTGTGTGCCTGGCGGGAGGGGAGGGTGTGTGTGTGTGTGCCTGGCGGGAGGGGAGGGTGTGTGTGTGTGCCTGGCGGGAGGGGAGGGTGTGTGTGTGTGCCTGGCGGGAGGGGAGGGTGTGTGTGTGTGCCTGGCGGGAGGGGAGGGTGTGTGTGTGTGTGCCTGGCGGGAGGGGAGGGTGTGTGTGTGTGTGCCTGGCGGGAGGGGAGGGTGTGTGTGTGTGTGCCTGGCGGGAGGGGAGGGTGTGTGTGTGTGCCTGGCGGGAGGGGAGGGTGTGTGTGTGTGCCTGGCGGGAGGGGAGGGTGTGTGTGTGCCTGGCGGGAGGGCAGGGTGTGTGTGTGTGCCTGGCGGGAGGGGAGGGTGTGTGTGTGTGCCTGGCGGGAGGGGAGGGTATGTGTGTGTGCGTGCCTGGCGGGAGGGGAGGGTGTGTGTGTGTGTGTGTGTGTGTGCCTGGCGGGAGGGGAGGGTGTGTGTGTGCCTGGCAGGAGGGGAGGGTGTGTGTGTGCCTGGCGGGAGGGCAGGGTGTGTGTGTGTGCCTGGCGGGAGGGGAGGGTGTGTGTGTCTGTGTGTGCCTGGCGGGAGGGGAGGGTGTGTGTGTGTGCCTGGCGGGAGGGGAGGGTGTGTGTGTGTGTGCCTGGCGGGAGGGGAGGGTGTGTGTGTGCCTGGCAGGAGGGGAGGGTGTGTGTGTGCCTGGCGGGAGGGCAGGGTGTGTGTGTGTGCCTGGCGGGAGGGGAGGGTGTGTGTGTCTGTGTGTGCCTGGCGGGAGGGGAGGGTGTGTGTGTGTGCCTGGCGGGAGGGGAGGGTGTGTGTGTGTGTGCCTGGCAGGAGGGGAGGGTGTGTGTGTGTGCCTGGCGGGAGGGCAGGGTGTGTGTGTGTGTGCCTGGCGGGAGGGGAGGGTGTGTGTGTGCCTGGCGGGAGGGCAGGGTGTGTGTGTGTGTGTGCCTGGCGGGAGGGGAGGGTGTGTGTGTGCCTGGCGGGAGGGGAGGGTGTGTGTGTGTGTGTGCCTGGCGGGAGGGGAGGGTGTGTGTGTGTGCCTGGCGGGAGGGGAGGGTGTGTGTGTGCCTGGCGGGAGGGGAGGGTGTGTGTGTGTGCCTGGCGGGAGGGGAGGGGAGGGTGTGTGTGTGTGTGTGTGTGCCTGGCGGGAGGGGAGGGTGTGTGTGTGTGCCTGGCGGGAGGGGAGGGTGTGTGTGTGTGCCTGGCGGGAGGGGAGGGTGTGTGTGTGTGCCTGGCGGGAGGGCAGGGTGTGTGTGTGTGCCTGGCGGGAGGGGAGGGTGTGTGTATGTGTGTGTGCCTGGCAGGAGGGGAGGGTGTGTGTGTGTGCCTGGCGGGAGGGGAGGGTGTGTGTGTGTGTGCCTGGCGGGAGGGGAGGGTGTGTGTGTGTGCCTGGCGGGAGGGGAGGGTGTGTGTGTGTGTGCCTGGCGGGAGGGGAGGGTGTGTGTGTGCCTGGCGGGAGGGGAGGGTGTGTGTGTGTGTGTGTGCCTGGCGGGAGGGCAGGGTGTGTGTGTGTGCCTGGCGGGAGGGCAGGGTGTGTGTGTGTGCCTGGCGGGAGGGGAGGGTGTGTGTGTGTGCCTGGCGGGAGGGCAGGGTGTGTGTGTGTGCCTGGCGGGAGGGGAGGGTGTGTGTGTGTGCCTGGCGGGAGGGGAGGGTGTGTGTGTGTGTGCCTGGCGGGAGGGGAGGGTGTGTGTGTGTGTGCCTGGCGGGAGGGGAGGGTGTGTGTGTGTGTGCCTGGCGGGAGGGGAGGGTGTGTGTGTGTGCCTGGCGGGAGGGGAGGGTGTGTGTGTGTGCCTGGCGGGAGGGGAGGGTGTGTGTGTGTGCCTGGCGGGAGGGAGGGTGTGTGTGTGTGCCTGGCGGGAGGGGAGGGTGTGTGGGTGTGCCTGGCGGGAGGGAGGGTGTGTGTGTGTGTGCCTGGCGGGAGGGGAGGGTGTGTGTGTGTGTGCCTGGCGGGAGGGGAGGGTGTGTGTGTGTGCCTGGCGGGAGGGGAGGGTGTGTGTGTGTGCCTGGCGGGAGGGCAGGGTGTGTGTGTGTGTGCCTGGCGGGAGGGGAGGGTGTGTGTGTGTGCCTGGCGGGAGGGGAGGGTGTGTGTGTGTGCCTGGCGGGAGGGGAGGGTGTGTGTGTGTGTGCCTGGCGGGAGGGGAGGGTGTGTGTGTGCCTGGCGGGAGGGGAGGGTGTGTGTGTGTGCCTGGCGGGAGGGCAGGGTGTGTGTGTGTGTGCCTGGCGGGAGGGGAGGGTGTGTGTGTGTGCCTGGCGGGAGGGCAGGGTGTGTGTGTGTGTGTGCCTGGCGGGAGGGGAGGGTGTGTGTGTGTGCCTGGCGGGAGGGCAGGGTGTGTGTGTGTGTGCCTGGCGGGAGGGGAGGGTGTGTGTGTGTGCCTGGCGGGAGGGGAGGGTGTGTGTGTGTGTGTGTGCCTGGCGGGAGGGGAGGGTGTGTGTGTGTGCCTGGCGGGAGGGCAGGGTGTGTGTGTGTGTGTGCCTGGCGGGAGGGCAGGGTGTGTGTGTGTGCCTGGCGGGAGGGCAGGGTGTGTGTGTGTGTGTGTGCCTGGCGGGAGGGGAGGGTGTGTGTGTGTGTGTGCCTGGCGGGAGGGGAGGGTGTGTGTGTGTGCCTGGCGGGAGGGCAGGGTGTGTGTGTGTGTGTGTGTGTGCCTGGCGGGAGGGCAGGGTGTGTGTGTGTGTGTGTGTGCCTGGCGGGAGGGCAGGGTGTGTGTGTGTGTGTGTGCCTGGCGGGATGGAAGGCTCGCCGCGCTGCCAGACGTATGGGCAGTGTCGAGCGCGTGTGCCTCAGTCGCCCTCAGACCAGAGACGCGATGGCACGTACTGTCGGGCAGCTCCCTTAGTGATCTGACCGCAATTTACACAGACAATTATGATTAAAATACACAACACTAAGTCTAGAGGCTAGTAGTAGTCTTACCGGATAGTGAAGCTGAAGAGGAGACGCCATTAGAGCCTGGGCGGGAAGGCTTGGTCCACTGTATCTACTGAGAAATAATCACTGCTCATCTGATGTTCGTCTTGAATACCCACAGAATGTTCTATACTGCTGAAGGTATGTCCACAAACACTTGTTATCTTAAAAGTAGGTTCTATTCTCGTATGGTAGAGATATATAAGGGGACCCAGAAGCTCCCGCCCGCACCACCATGGCTGCCTTCACTCTCTATTACTACGCGCTGACCTGTACAGACATAAAGTATAAATATAATAATTTATATACTTATTATGGTACACAATAAATGGGAATATTACATAGAATTAATACATGTTCTGTAATACTTAACTATACATAATTAATGGAGTAATATAATACACAGTTGAAGGTACTACTTCGTGTCCATGTCATACAGTCTTCAACACTGACAGAGAGAGATAAATACCTTAGTAGTGACATTAATATCCCAGGAAGGAAATAAAGACATTCAATGAGGTGGAAGGCTTGTAAACAGCGTGGACGGGACTGCACTCGACCAGCGACACCTATAAAAGAAAGTGAAAACAGTATCCTATTAGCCGTGGATCACCTCTCGTATAGGAAATATCGAACTTAATCTTGACTGGAATGTATAACTTGTTCCGTTCATAGTAAGTGTTTCATTGTTGAGATAATGACTGTGGTTGAAGGAAAGTGTAGTGGTGTGATAAATGCGTGTCTGAGGAGTGTAAATGTGTGTGTAATAATAATAATAATAATAATAATAATAATAATAATAATAATAATAATAATAATAATTAACAGTTTATTGAAAGAGCTTAGCAGCCAGAAGGCTGAAAATATACAGTTACATATTTGGGGAATGGGTTACGAATAACAAATAATATACAAGTAACATAAGTGACACAAATAAGACATATAATAACTAGATGGGGAAAAGCTCAAACTACAGTTCATTTCAACATAGTGACAGTGCAAGGAGTAGTGTTTACTGGGAGTGAATACACTGATTTATTACAAGTTATTGATAATTTTTACAATGGTTGGGACTGGGCTGTTCTTACAGCGATCAGTTCGTGCACGTATGGGCTGGATGCTGTTGTGGTGTCGAACAGCAATTCTCGGACTAGGGATCTCAGGTGGTAGTAGGAGCCGGTGTCGGGGGTGGTGTAGAAGCTTCTTACCAAATTTGCAGATGAGGTCGTGGTGATGGTCAGTGAGAGTCGAAAGGGTCAGTGTGTTGAGCCCTTCTTGATATGTGGAGTAGGAGGGGGAGAGAATAATCTTGCATGCCCTCTTTTGCACTTTTTCTAGGTGTTTACGTTGTGTGGCATTTAGGGAGGAAGACCAGGTGGGGGAGGCATAGGTGAGCTTGGGAAGTATGAATGTTGTGTAAACACTGAGGAGCTCGGGTGCAGGAACTCCGAGGGACTTGAGTCGGCGGAGGAGGTGGAGACGGAAACTGGAGGATTTGATAACTTCACTGACGTGTGGTTTCCAATTTAGTTTGTTGTCTATGGTGACGCCGAGGAGCTTCGTGGAATCTACAACCTGGAGTGTGTTCGGACGTAGAGTAATGGAAGGAGGTGGGACAATGTCAGAGGAGAGGTTGATGTGCATAACCATGGTCTTGGTATGGTTGTGTGTGCTTATACCCTGCCAATTTAACACACATTCCCATTAGATATACACTTAGGTACAAAACTAGGTGAATGATACAGTGTATGTATCAGTAGATGGCGGATAAATTCTAAAGGGTAATAGACGATATTGTAATGTGAGGTTGAGTACTCGTCGTTTTCAAGACCAAAGTAGAAAGAAATCGAAGACTCGCAGATGAGTGAAGCAGAGACTCATATTTGCTTCAGGGACGAGACTCCCCATTATACAAATACTTTTATTCAAATTTATATGATCAGTGTATCTATATAATGAAAGGATTCCAGCGAGGGACTTTTATATGGTATATGTACTATAAGGACGTTCTAACTGAGGGGAACATAGACTTCTTATAAAACTTGTGAAGCTCAGATCATTAAAGGATTATTTCAGGTTTATATGACACTAAAACCCTGAAGAAGTTTTTTTTATGGAGAGAGGACATGAGAAATACATTACAGTGAGGAGAATAAGATAGAAGAAGAGACGTTGCTAAATGGTAATTGAAAATCTTTTTGAGAAGACAAAATTATGGCACTCACTCACTCACTCATTCACTCACTCACTCACTCACTCACTCACTTAAGAAAATTATATGATAACAGTATATATGATAAAATAACTTATAAAAAATATTCATAAGTAAATGTGAGAAAATACGAAATGATAACGTGAATGCAACTTGGAGTGAAAATGAGAAACACAAAGTAGAAAAAAATAACGTAAAACAAAAAGGCAGAGAATCCCAGAGGAGGAAGGACAACAACAACAAAAACAAGAAAAAGAAGAAAAAACAGACAAGAACAAGAAGAAAGAGAAGACTTGGTTGTGTCATCCATGTATATAATGTTGGCTTCTGGGTCGACCTCTCTCTCAGCTGATATGGTTTTGTTGTCACTATGGACGCCCCAGGTCTGTCAGTGTTATTCTCTATTTTGAGTTTTCTTCATTGATCTATGTTATTGACGATGTCTTCTTGGATTTATAGGATCAATATAATTCTTAGTATATTCTAAAAGTTTAAGAAAAACAGATCATCTTCCTATCCTTAAAATATGTTCTAAGACATTGTTAACCCTAGCTAGATGGTTTGCCAGGCGGCTCGAGCGACGGTATAAAATGATATCTCTGTATCTAACACGGGTAACTGTGCTACTGCCAAGGATAACAACTTGTGTCCTGGGCTTCATACAGGATTCAGACCGTCTTGTAGGTTCTAATGAGGAAGGAAGGGAATGGGAAGGAAGAATGTAGAGCAAAGTTAAAGACCTGAGAGAGAAACAAACTGTAAAGTGTGAAGGTCTTATTATAGGTCACCTCCAGACAGCTTGTTTTCCGTATTATTATTGTTAATACACATGAAATGCATAACTATGGCATCACTTGATTTTTTTTCAGAGAAGAATTTATTTCAGTAGGAAATAATGTTTTTATATTCTCAAGTAGGATTTGGTCCACTGGGAGATTGTCTGCTGGGACTTACAGCAATAGGATTCTATCCAGAAGGATTTTTTCACGTGGGGTTTACTCGAGTGAGATTACCTCCACGTTGAGAGGTTATCATAGGTACGTGGTTGAGGGAGAAGATCAGTGTAGAAGGAACAAAGAGAAGATAGATCAGTGTAAAAGAGGATTAATAATTCCCTCTCTTCCCTCCATCATCACCTCCGGCTCTCACAGTTTTCCCTCACTCGGGAGATTAATTTCCTTCTGCTATTCCAAGAAATTACCATTCTAATGGAGTCGTCTTCTCTCCGTCGTGTATATATATAAACAAAGCTTCCTTGAATAATTTCATATAAGACTCCCTTTAAAGTCCATTTCCTCACTAGTGAAAAAAACCGCTCGTGATTCGTATAGGAATCTGAGTCAGGTTTCTAAAGTCTGCGTCTTATCTCGTATTTGTATTTAGCTGAAGAAAATACAACTAAAGGATCTGTAAATGAAGAAAATCCTCCACAAAAATAGTAAAGTAGACAAAACCCCACCCGTGTAAGTGCTCTGCATGTTCTTCACACCTTAAACCTGTAATAGTCGTACTCTTAAAAGCTCGTATCGGTCGAACCTGTAATATTTGTACTCTTAACAGCTAGTACAGCATATCTTCGTATATGTGGTATCGGGAATATTAATTTCTCTCAAACCTACGTATCTTTGCATATCTCTCATACCCAGATATATATTCTCTAACTCTCAACTCGTGGTACAGCGCCATGAAACATCAAGGGGGTAGCTATCCTCTCAATATTCAATTACAAATTCATAACTGGTTCGTTCGGAAATGAGAGACGCGCTTTTAATTTGCTTTATGTTGGCTGGATTCAGTGGAAACTTTATCAAGAACTTTCAGTCTTGCACCGAATATGATATATGTGATTTTTCCAGCTTATAAAACGTTCCCCTATAACATATTTCCACTGTGAAACACCCGATTTTCTAACCCAGACTAACGTAACGTAACTTAATGTACACAAACCTAAGAGTTTATCTAACGGAACGAGACAGCGTCTTAACCATTGTATCGTAAGTTAAACTGCATTAAATACGCAACTCATCGAAAGCAAGATATAAATTCATATTGCACGTCAAGCGTAAGTTAAACTAATTTCAACTTAACTGTAAATAACCTAACCTAACATAACATAAATTAAGATGAACTAACCTAACCTAACCTAACCTAACCGAACCGGTAATGCCCCATTTAGCATTTTTATCTTTATGTTGGGTTTTGTTTCATGAAATATAACCCCATTTAAGATCCCTTCACAATTTTTCAACCACGTTATAATATTGGCCTTTGTAACAAGTCTCCGGTGTGGGTGATGACCAGTATTCACCAGCCTTCAAAGCTTCCCTCTTGGCGGAAGGATTTAATCTCAGCCTACGTTTGTTGGTTGTTTTGATGCTCATGCTGTCCTCTGCCTCACCATGGTCCTCTGCCTCTCCATGGTCCACTAGGGTCCTCTGCCTCTCCATGTTCCAGTAGCGTCCTCTGACTCACGGGGGTTCTCTGCCTCCACTATGGTCCACTAGGGTCCTCTGCCTCTCCAAGGTCCACTAGGGTCCTCTGCCTCTTCATGGTCCAGTAGCGTCCTCTGCCTCTTCATGGTCCAGTAGCGTCCTCTGACTCACGAAGGTTCTCTGCCTCCACTATGGTCCACTAGGGTCCTCTGCACCTCCTGGATTCACTATGGTTCCAATATGATAATTCTCTGTATTTTATTGTTTGTGTGTATACTTGTTTGCATACGGTATTATCATGGGAAGTAGACCTGTATATAACACTTTTATTAATTTGGAATTAACCAAATTTGTCACTGTTACTTTATTTCTTATGGGTAATAGTCGAAGACCTAAACGTAAACTTCGTCATAATTCAGAACATTAGTGGGTCGTCCCAACACTGGCCCAGGACACTTCACTGCCTCAACTATATATTGGTTAACTGATACAAGCGTCGTCCTGTAACCAAATATTCAGAGTGAAGTAAAAATAGACGATCGGTAAATCCTGTAAGTCTTCAATATGCAGATACGCGAGCAATTATGTTTATCTAAATTAAAATGATTACAAAACATTATTTTTAATTATTCATGACATGAGTTATATTGAACGTGTAACAGTATATCCAGACATATGTCTAGCTTTACCTTCTATCTATTACATTATAATGTATTGATAGGAACAAAATACTTTGATTTTGTCCTGCCACCAGTGATGCATTGTGTTGTACCGTACCGCTGCCAGTGACACATAAGTCTGTCGATGTATATACTTATTAAACTGAATTAATATAGAGAGATTGTGGACTATTACTAGTTGAAAGGTTAATTGTAATAATTATTCTTTAATATTTGTATAAATACCTCTACAACCATTTCTTCACACGTATATACTAACACTAACTTTCTTTCTCTTGCTATCTATCTTATATTACAAGCGGGTTTTATAGCAACTCTCCTAACATAACTCCTTCCCCGGATGTTATTACGCACGATTTGTCTCTCACACTTCGTCTTACACCTGAGTTAAGGCAGGAAACAAAAGTATATTTCCGCACCACAGCATCACAATATTTACCACGGCCGGTCTGAGCTGTATCACTCCCTGGTGAGGCTTAAAGCTGTGTGTTAATGTTGCTAACACCTCCCTAGGCGACCTTTGACCTCTGCCACAAACGTTGGTAAGAAATACAGAATTGTGTATTTCATTGATTCTGATGTGACATTGAAGAAATATATATATATATATATATATATATATATATATATATATATATATATATATATATATATATATATATATATATATATATATATATATATATATTTCATTAGCCCAATGAAATATATATGGATCCTCGTGCTTCGAAGCCGGATTTGGTAAAACGTTACTCTGACCACCTAAGTGATACGGGTAGTACCCATTAGAGGTTCACGGCGCCATAACCTCGTTGAACAGGCTTTGTGTGAAATATAACAGAGTCTAGGACTGCTTTTAGTGTCCTGGTGGTCTAGCGGTAGCGTTCCCCGGTCACAGTCGTGGGCTGTGGGTTCGAAGCCTCTGAAGATGTCTTGAATAAAGAAGAAAGCTAAGGTGCTCCGTTGTTTCCCTTTTCCCTGTGTGATTTTACACGAGACAAAAAGAAAAATGATATTAAAACACGATGGTCAATACTGATGAGAATAAATATATATTTATATCCCTGCCATTAACGTTATGTGTTATAAGATAAAGTAAGTTGATAGTGTACACTAATATCATCATAAATTATAGAGGTGTCTGTGCCGCGGGTTTCAGCAATAAGTATTTCGTAACGATTTCAATTTATTACCTGTAAAGCTCATTAGTGTCTACAATTCTGAGGGAGTCAGTAAATATTTACGATGGGAATTAAATTGTTCCTCATAAATGAATGAATTTATTATTGCGAGACATCACCAGCGGCTGACTTCTAGTGGGTTACAACTATACGCCAATATATATCTTTATAATAGTAATATCAACAATAATGATGAAAACAACAATAAATATATTACTGAAAAGTATCAGAATTGTCTCAAAGATAATCCTGATGTACCCACTCAACCACTCAATCAATTAAACTGTTGTCCTTATATCTGGAGGTTGGCGACTACAGTCCTCCACTCTAAACGTTTTCGTGCTGTGTTTATCAAACCTCCTATATTTTACAGATAGAACATCAAGAAGAGAGAGATGGGTGGGAAAATAGAGGGGGACACGGTGAATAAAAAGGAGAGAAGAAAATAAGAGAAGACAAAGAAAGGCCTAGAAAAGGACAAACAAACAGGAGTACATATAAAAACTTAGACCAAAAGATAACATAAAAGGCTAAAAAAAACCAAGCATTATCTATATACATATTATCATACTCACTGTTCCCCAATTCAATGGAAAAATAATCAATTATAATAGGAATATTAATTAATGCTCATTCATTATTCGTATTAAATTCCCGGTGACGTTGACCAGATGCAATATTTCACATTTAAACATCGGCAGCATTTGTGTGAAGCACTTACTGATACGGCACATGGAGGGTCATTACTTACAGGATCAGTAAGGATTTATAATTGCTATTCATAAGCACATTTAACACAAACTGTGATGTTAATTTGACGCAGTTTATGTTATTTATGATTTGTAGAATGATTTAATAGGGTTTGTGTATTGTTAATATCTTTATACATGAACAATAGTAAAAGTGAGTTAGTTCTTACATGACTTATTTGTTAGACAATTAGGATACCTTAGTCTCGTTAAATAATTAATTATACCTTCAGAGTTATTCAATGAAAACCCGCAATAGTAATATCATAATACTATACTATAATGTAAATATTGTACAAAACATTATAATGACAAAATTATATGAATTACCATGAAAACGCTATAATGCATGAATATATAATGCATGAATATATAAGGTGGCGTTCATCCATCCGTTCAGATTATTATTAAATGCTCAAACCGTTCTATTACCTCCTGTAAAGTGGTCAGCTCGTTCACTACCTCTACAATAGCTCCAGTAGAGCATCAGCTCGTTTACATCCTCTATATTTTTATCGTAACTCATATTCAAAAAATAATTTTCGGATCCAGTTTTTGCCTGTTGTTGAACTCCGTCCCGTGAATTGCTCCAATTCCCGAATATTCATTTTTTTATTGCAATTGAAAAAGAAGCAGCAATATTTTGTGTTGCTGGGATGATAGATTGCAGGCGGAGGGTCAAATGTAAGTGACCATTGCTCAAACTAGCAGTTGTTGGCTGCGGCAGTTTTGTTTAGTTTTAGCTAATTTGGGGACTTTTTATTGTAGCGACCAGTTTGGAATAGTGAGCGTATGTTGTTTTTTATGTTAAATTTCATGGTAAAACATTAATAGGGACACCATGCAACTAAGCCTAAAAACGCAAATATCGTTTCTGTCAAATACCAATAAAAAAATGTACTGGGGAAATTTTTCTACTGCACTAAAGACGTCATTTGCCATTTTAACATTAGCAAACTCTGCCTACATTAGGTTACTCAAGGTTAAGTTCGGTTACGTTAGGATAGTTACGTTAGTAATAATGCCATTAATTTATAGTTAGTACTATGATTAGTATCGTTATTAACCTAACCCAACCTTACTTAGCCTCACTTCATTTAACCCAACCTTACTTAGCCTCACCTCACTTAACCCAACCAACTTTTAATTTAATCCTTGCGTAATCTTCACCTTCACCTACACGGTAATCAGTCATTCAGTAACCCGCGCTGACTTGTGTTTCAATCGGTAAAAATAAAATAAAGTTTACACACATAGGTATAATTAACTTACAGTACAAATACCAATAGGTTTATGTCTCCCATTTAGTCAGTGAATGGCTGCCAGGTTCACGTACTGGGAAAACATGTTTGTGAGTGTGGAGAATTTTACCTGGTGCTGATGGTACTGGTGTAGTGGTGTTTGGTGCTGATGGTACTGGTGTAGTGGTGTTTGGTGCTGATGATACTGGTGTAGTGGTGTTTGGTGCTGATGGTACTGGTGTTTGGTGCTGATGATACTGGTGTAGTGGTGTTTGGTGCTGATGGTACTGGTGTAGTGGTGTTTGGTGCTGATGATACTGGTGTAGTGGTGTTTGGTGTTGATGGTACTGGTGTAGTGGTGTTTGGTGCTGATGGTACTGGTGTAGTGGTGTTTGGTGCTGATGGTACTGGTGTAGTGGTGTTTGGTGCTGATGGTACTGGTGTAGTGGTGTTTGGTGCTGATGATACTGGTGTAGTGGTGTTTGGTGCTGATGATACTGGTGTAGTGGTGTTTGGTGCTGATGGTACTGGTGTAGTGGTGTTTGGTGCTGATGATACCGGTGTAGTGGTGTTTGGTGCTGATGATACTGGTGTAGTGGTGTTTGGTGCTGATGGTACTGGTGTAGTGGTGTTTGGTGCTGATGATACTGGTGTAGTGGTGTTTGGTGTTGATGATACTGGTGTAGTGGTGTTTGGTGCTGATGATACTGGTGTAGTGGTGTTTGGTGCTGATGGTACTGGTGTAGTGGTGTTTGGTGCTGATGATACTGGTGTAGTGGTGTTTGGTGTTGATGGTACTGGTGTAGTGGTGTTTGGTGCTGATGATACTGGTGTAGTGGTGTTTGGTGCTGATGGTACTGGTGTAGTGGTGTTTGGTGTTGATGATACTGGTGTAGTGGTGTTTGGTGCTGATGGTACTGGTGTAGTGGTGCTTGGTGCTGATGGTACTGGTGTAGTGGTGTTTGGTGCTGATGATACTGGTGTAGTGGTGTTTGGTGTTGATGGTACTGGTGTAGTGGTGTTTGGTGCTGATGGTACTGGTGTAGTGGTGTTTGGTGCTGATGGTACTGGTGTAGTGGTGTTTGGTGCTGATGGTACTGGTGTAGTGGTGTTTGGTGCTGATGGTACTGGTGTAGTGGTGTTTGGTGCTGATGGTACTGGTGTAGTGGTGTTTGGTGCTGATGGTACTGGTGTAGTGGTGTTTGGTGCTGATGGTACTGGTGTAGTGGTGTTTGGTGCTGATGATACTGGTGTAGTGGTGTTTGGTGTTGATGGTACTGGTGTAGTGGTGTTTGGTGCTGATGATACTGGTGTAGTGGTGTTTGGTGCTGATGGTACTGGTGTAGTGGTGTTTGGTGCTGATGATACTGGTGTAGTGGTGTTTGGTGTTGATGGTACTGGTGTAGTGGTGTTTGGTGCTGATGATACTGGTGTAGTGGTGTTTGGTGCTGATGGTACTGGTGTAGTGGTGTTTGGTGTTGATGATACTGGTGTAGTGGTGTTTGGTGCTGATGGTACTGGTGTAGTGGTGCTTGGTGCTGATGGTACTGGTGTAGTGGTGTTTGGTGCTGATGGTACTGGTGTAGTGGTGTTTGGTGCTGATGATACTGGTGTAGTGGTGTTTGGTGTTGATGGTACTGGTGTAGTGGTGTTTGGTGCTGATGATACTGGTGTAGTGGTGTTTGGTGCTGATGATACTGGTGTAGTGGTGTTTGGTGCTGATGGTACTGGTGTAGTGGTGTTTGGTGCTGATGATACTGGTGTAGTGGTGTTTGGTGCTGATGATACTGATGTAGTGGTGTTTGGTGCTGATGGTAATGGTGTAGTGGTGTTTGGTGCTGATGGTACTGGTGTAGTGGTGTTTGGTGCTGATGATACTGGTGTAGTGGTGTTTGGTGCTGATGGTACTAGGTAGTGTTGATGATACTGGTGTAGTGGTGTTTGGTGCTGATGGTACTAGGTAGTGTTGATGATACTGGTGTAGTGGTGTTTGGTGCTGATGATGCTGGTGTAGTGGTGTTTGGAGCTGATGGTACTAGGTAGTGTTGATGATACTGGTGTAGTGGTGTTTGGAGCTGATGGTACTAGGTAGTGTTGATGATACTGGTGTAGTGGTGTTTGGTGCTGATGGTACTAGGTAGTGTTGATGATACTGGTGTAGTGGTGTTTGTTGACGTATTGTAGCTGAATGTTGTCTTCTATCGCGTTGTAAAAGAAATAAATAACCCTTATTATTATTATCGACTAGGAGCTAATATGAGTGTTCGATTTACAAAAAGAGAGATTCTTGTCCTACGAATGCATAACTAACTTTCCTACTTCACAAAATGCAACTAACTTCTTTTTATTACCTGATGTTTTCTCTAATTAAATTACCTAGAAATTTTTTTGTACATTATTTATACTTTTCTTGCTAAGAGCCTCAAATGTTATCCAAGTGTGTCTTAAGTGCCTCTTTTAGCTTGTGGTAAAGTCATAACTGCATGAACCATCACCACTGCACTACCTGGTTGTCATTGCCAACAGCTGTTCTTGTGGATTAACGAGTGGATTAATGTGGCAAACTTGGGTCTTAAGAAGGTAAAGTACTGGACCAGGAACTGTGGAGTAAGTTTATGGTAATGCTTCTAGTGCTCTTATGTAGGTGGTGTTGTGGAGGTGGTGTTGTGGAGGTGGTGTTGTGGAGATGGTGTTGTGGAGGTGGTGTTGTGGAGGTGGTGTTGTGGAGGAGGTGTTGTTTAGGTGTTGTGTAGGTGGTGTTGTGGAGGTGTTGTATTGAAGGTGTAGTGGATAAAGTGGGATTGTCAAGAAAGCCGTATTGTACAAGAGACACGATAGTTTATCTTATGAAGGTGATATTGTAAGGGAAGTTTTTCATAGGTGGTAGTGTTAAGTTGACCCCTAATACCTCAATATATAAACCAGTTGATAACTTTTCATCAATGGTGGATCATACGGAATAATGATATACAAAACCTACATGTCATTATTATAAACTCAAAGTATTTTCTTATCATATGCTACAACATAAAATCCCTCGATACAATAAATACTCCACAACAAAATCCCACAACACAGTCCATGACAGAAGCAAAAATCCTTCAAACAAAAGTGAACCAAATGATTCCAAACTCTATTCACAATGATCAGTGAACTAGATCGTCTTTATTACTATGGTAAAATATTCTTCAGAAGTCATCACCGCCACGACTGAGCAAGGGTTAAGTCAGGTCTCTGGGCTTCCTGTTCCACCGTCGACGATTTGCCACTTAACTGGTGCATCAAGTCATGGGATTTAGATCGAAGTCGGGGCTCGTGTGTAACGCAGGACAAAGAACGTAGGAGCAATGTGACTGGAATGTTGCGTACAAATATCTCCCTTCTTTTATCCTCTGAAGCTGGACTGAATTATGGAACAGGTGAGGTTAAGTTAGGTTGGGGTATATAGAAATACATTAATCATGGAGAAGGGTGGTTAGAATAGTGAAGGTGAAAGAGTGTTAGCTTCGATTACGGTGTACTGTATGTGGTGTACGTGTGATAGAGAAGGAAAAATTCTCGAAAACGTTTTTAAAATCGACGATTAATTGTATTCTAAACTTTTTTTTGTTTTGTTTGTTTGAAGTATTTTACTAAGGATTGTTTTGAAGATAATTTGTTAGATATCGTTAATTATCTAGATGCTACTCGGTGTCGAGGTTGAAAAACCTGACAGATAACATCCTAGAAAATCTTAGTTGTTTGTGTCACTCATCGCATATTCCCTAACAACCGAACAGTTGGAAATGAAACGAAGAATAATACGCTGCGATTACTAATGATTATTCTTGAAAACAATATAAATTTGTATCGATATACTCGTTAGTTATAAAGAATAATATCTCGTGAAGAACACTCATGTTCACATAGATATTATGGAACGAAATGGCTCTCGAACTTAATAGTTCTTAGATTACACTAAATACATATTTGTGTGTCTCTGAAATGTTCTGTTTAAGAAATTAATCACCGCTGAACAGGATAACGTCCAGGCAATTTGCTTCAGGAATAAAGTTTTTGGATGCAACAAAGGAGGCTGATTAGTAAACTCAGACAGTTAAAGAGAGCACTTTTAAGTGGGATATAGAACGACTTATCATTCACAGAATACACAAACTCTAGACAGGAGCTCGGGAACGCCCTGACTAAAGCAGTGTCTTACTTATAGTGGCTGGGAAAGCTTTCATTTACCGAGGATGTTGAAAACCTCGAATACAAAGTGTCCCAGGAAAGTCTCTTCCTGGCGCAAATTGTTTCTGTAAATCTCTCTCTCACGCTGTCCATAAGACTCTTCTTATTCAGTCCCTCTGCTGAATTACATGCTCAATCTGACTATTTCCCTCTCTCTGTCCTTCTCTTTGTACCCTGTCTGTGTATCTATGTATATTATTCTTTTTTCTCCTTTCCTATGTCTATATTTGTTCTATATCACATATTTATCGTTCACCTCTTTTCATGAATCTATATCTTTATTTTTGTATATCTTTCTCCAACTCAATTTCCCCACTTTCTATTTTCCCCTACTCTCTCCTTTAATCCCCCCCCCCCCTCCCCACTCCCTCCACCACCACCTTTCAATTCATACGCACTCTCCTCTCTCTCTCTCTCTCTCTCTTTCCTCTCACGTTTCATTCTCTCATGCCTCCAATGGCCTCTCATCAGCCAAGTTCCAGCAATTCACTGGTGCAGGTTGTGGAAAGACAGACTCGCTGGCTCAATCTGTCGACCATTGTTGGGTATTGTGTGGCCTATGTCCGCTCCCACATTCACTCCACGTCTCTCATTTACCTTCTTATTATCTAGCGATTTTGTTCGGCGACTTCCTCAGTGTGTTGATGTCTTGGGCTACTCTTTTCCCTCTCCTTTATTTGTATTTATTACTTTATAGGGGAACTCCTGTTGTTTTTTTTGTGTGTTTTTTTCTCTTGTCTTTCTAATAAAACAGTTAAGTCAGAATCCTTCTTTTCCGACCTAATGGTTTGGAAACTATTTAAAACATATTACATTTTTCCAATAAGTTTTTCTCACTTCTGTTCTGTTATTTTAAATGTTACTATTTATCTTCGTCCTTGTTTATCGTTGATATTTTAAGACTATAATGCTTTACTGTTGTTATACACTCTTTGGCTTGATATTAACACCTTGTGATAGTCGCCTCTTCACCTCTTCACCAGAATATGTTCCACCCATATATTTTCTTTCTGTTCCTCACAGTTACGACGCGCGGGGAGAGAGTGGCCTTTTCCAGCCAGACAAGGTCCTGGGTGGCAGGGGATCCTTCGAAACGTCTGCTTCCCCCGCCAGGCTCATCCTCAACCCTGTGCTGGCCAAGGATCAGGGCATCTACACCTGTCGAGTGGATTTCCTCACCTCCCCTACCCACAACACCGTCGTCAACCTCACAGTAATCGGTGAGTTGTGAGGGAGAGAGATGAGCAGAGAGGGAAGAAGGGTGGATAGGATGGAAGGGAAAGGGAGAGAAGGGAGGGAGGGCAAGAGGGCGAAGAATTGGAGGGAGAGAGCGAAAAGGGAGAGAGGGAGTAAAATGATAGGGGCAAAGGCAAGTAGAAGAGTTTATTGAAGTGAACAAGTTTCTGTTTGCAGACACTCAAGGGGTGATGGCGAAGTTATGTCGAAAGTAGAGGAAGGAGGGAATGGTTGGAGAGGGAGAGAGAGAGAGACTTAGCTATGAATAATTAAAGCGAGACAAAAAAAGCGGAATTATAAAATATTCATATTAGATTTATGTGTAATTACTAAAATTAATTATTCATTGAGTTCGCACATATATTATTCTTTCTGCTCTTAGTGGGTAATTTTTGTCACTAAACACATTTTGTGAAGCAACACATAACACGTTGCAAGAGAACACACGAGTTTATAAGACAATGCAAGAGTTGCTGTGAGGAGAGGGTGGACCCTTGTTTACTGTACACCGAGAAGAGACAAATGGCTAGACAGAGAAGGAGGATATTTATAAACACAGTCGTCATTATCATCACCCTTTTCATTATGCCTATAACAATGACTTGAAATTAACGCCAACGCAAGCAATCAACAGCGTAAATTGTTTTCGCCAACCGTACAATAACAGGTTTTAGGAAGCTACGCCAGACGAACATTCTACTACCTTTTGCCAGAAAAGGCGTGGGTGTAGGTAGAGGCGTGGGTGTAGGTAGAGGCGTGGGTGTAGGTAGAGGCGTGGGTGTAGGTAGAGGCCTGGATGTAGGTAGAGGCGTGGGTGTAGGTAGAGGCGTGGGTGTAGGTAGAGGCGTGGGTGTAGGTAGAGGCCTGGATGTAGGTAGAGGCGTGGGTGCAGGTAGAGGCGTGGGTGTAGGTAGAGGCCTGGATGTAGGTAGAGGCGTGGGTGTAGGTAGAGGCGTGGGTGTAGGTAGAGGCGTGGGTGTGGGTAGAGGCGTGGGTGTAGGTAGAGGCGTGGGTGTAGGTTGAGGCGTGGGTGTAGGTAGAGGCCTGGATGTAGGTAGAGGCGTGGGTGTAGGTAGAGGCGTGGGTGTAGGTAGAGGCGTGGGTGTAGGTAGAGGCCTGGATGTAGGTAGAGGCGTGGGTGCAGGTAGAGGCGTGGGTGTAGGTAGAGGCCTGGATGTAGGTAGAGGCGTGGGTGTAGGTAGAGGCGTGGGTGTAGGTAGAGGCGTGGGTGTGGGTAGAGGCGTGGGTGTAGGTAGAGGCCTGGATGTAGGTAGAGGCGTGGGTGTAGGTAGAGGCGTGGGTGTAGGTAGAGGCGTGGGTGTAGGTAGAGGCGTGGGTGTAGGTAGAGGCGTGGGTGTAGGTAGAGGCCTGGATGTAGGTAGAGGCGTGGGTGTAGGTAGAGGCGTGGGTGTAGGTAGAGGCATGGGTGTAGGTAGAGGCATGGGTGTGGGTAGAGGCGTGGGTGTAGGTAGAGGCATGGGTGTGGGTAGAGGCGTGGGCGTGGGTAGAGGCGTGGGTGTGGGTAGAGGCCTGGATGTAGGTAGAGGCCTGGATGTAGGTAGAGGCCTGGATGTAGGTAGAGGCGTGGGTGTAGGTAGAGGCATGGGTGTAGGTAGAGGCGTGGGTGTAGGTAGAGGCGTGGGTGTGGGTAGAGGCGTGGGTGTGGGTAGAGGCGTGGGTGTGGGTAGAGGCGTGGGTGTGGGTAGAGGCGTGGGTGTAGGTAGAGGCGTGGGTGTAGGTAGAGGCGTGGGTGTAGGTAGAGGCGTGGGTGCAGGTAGAGGCGTGGGTGTAGGTAGAGGCGTGGGTGCAGGTAGAGGCGTGGGTGTAAGCATAACACTAGTATGGGTGTGTGGTCGTGTAATCCGTCAGTATTGGGCTACATCTGCCGTCTGGCTTCATAAACACTGCAGGATTTCTTATTCACTAAGAGGTTTATTTTTAGTATGGCGCCAGTACGAACATTCACTATAGCCTGACGTTCCACTTACCCTTACGAGAGTATCAATAACATGAAAAATAACCAGACATACATACATACATAAATACTGTTACGCCGTCTCTTAATTTACTTTAATAACCAGACTCTAGGCGTAACCAAACAAAAAAGTGAGTGAAGCAAATTAAAAAGGAATATAGATAAATAAAGTAAACCTTTAAGAATTGAATTAAATTAAATATTAACACAATAAAGAGCCTCGTAGGCTGTCACAACAAATTGATTCACCATCGAAACTTTTAAGACACAAATGATACTAAACATCGAAACATCAAAAGAATAAAAATAAACCATTGGATTACGTTAACACTGCATAAACATATAAAAACTAACACTGAAATTAACTAACGTGAAACAACACTGAATTACTTAAATGTAACTAAGCAAATACTGATGGACATAAATAGAGACATAAATAGGTACTCACATAGATATACCACATTGGTGGCGACAGGAACAACACAAATAAATTAAGTATAAATAACAGGTGACGAGAGTCACTTAAAGGATGTGAACTGTATGACAGAGGACTGAACTAACTCCGTCAGTTGGTGGGTCCTATATATAAGGTCGGCTCCCGCCACGCGACCTGCCGGTTGGTAGTTTATCGCTGCAAATGGTCGTTTAGAAACAAAGAATGGTTGTTACAGTATTAAATGGGCTTGAACAAATAATAACAGTTAAAACCTTAACAGCACAGGGTAAGGTGATTAGATTATATAATAGTAAATATAACACATTATCACAGGAATAATATGGAGCAACATGGAAGTATGTTATATAAAAAAAAAATAGAAAAATACGACACGGTCCTAACAATGCATACATACATACATACATACATACATACTGTACATACATACATGAAAAGTATACGGATCATAGATAAATACAAACTTGGAAATATACGTAGATGGCTATACATATACATTGACACAAGCATATATGTAGCGTATATAATGACATAGACATGTACTTAGGTTTACATGCACATATTATACAAACATATACTGTACATACATTCATACATGCAGACAATACAGACTGGAAAATCCCTCTGGTTTTGGACGAAGCTAATTAAAAAGGACACAAACACGTATCCCATTTATATTCACCATAGAAATCAAAACAGGTAAATTCACAATGAAAACAACAGGCCTGACGTAACTAATTGCTCACTTTTCTGCATAAATTGTGTTAACCATGCTAATGCCCACAACACGACAATAATATGCCACCGTGTTTAGGGCATGTGTACAACGTGTTCTTTCCCTGTGTATAATAAGTAAGCGACATGCCCACTACAAAGCGCGCAATATGCTTATGACTTTTGTTGAAAATGCCCATTATATGCCTAGAAAATGCCGAAAACGTGTTCCAATATGCCTAAAACTTGTCCAAACATACCACAGGCTAACGGATATTAAACCCTGGACAAATAGAACTATCAAATACTACTTATCAGACATATGGACAATAAGTTATTTTGTCCACAGATCATATGTTAAATGTATTACACAAGAGGTTAGGATTAACACTAACAGAACAATGAAATACCATAATCACTGCCTCACTGTTTGTATGTAGTACAGGTGAGTGAGAGTCGCTTTACCTGAATATAATATAAAGTTTGAGAGAAAAAGGAAATGTTTTGTGTTATTTGTCATATAGAGTAACATATGCTGGAGGCTGGAATGTAATTTACTGTAAGTTAATAGTATAAATTATTCCCGGACGCTTGTGTACGTCGACATGTGACTCATAGCTGCTGAATGGCTTTAATTATGCATAAAATTCACAGGTTTGTGGCATTTAAATTACCTTCAGGTCGAGAGTCATCCTGGTGAGCAACACTATATAATATTTTATTGAATTCCTCTTCCTTTCCACTCTTCCTTTGTTCTCCTCCACTGTCCCTCATCCCTCATTTAACACTCTCCCTCATCTCTCATCTATTCCGTCTCTGTCTGTCTTTCATCTCTCTTCCAGTCTTCCTCTTCTGTCATCCCATCTCCTCGCCTCAAGTGTTCACCAGGAGGAGGTGTGAGCCTTGACGTGGCCATCAGCTTTATGTAAACAACAACTGCGTGTGTCGTCTTCTTGTGAGGAGTTGTATGTAAACACTAAGAGTAGCGTGTGTCCTCGTGTCTCGTGTGTGTCCTCGTGTCTCGTGTGTGTCCTCGTGTCTCGTGTGTGTCCTCGTGTCTCGTGTTTTGTTCTCGTAAACACTTTGCTTCTTGGTATGTTTCTGTCTCGTGTGTTCATCTTGTATATTCTCCCTCTTTCTCTCTCCCATTTTACTTTGTCTAGATGTCTACGGAACAAAAACATTAAGAGAACAAATATAAAACATTTTTAGTGTTGACGATAATTACGTAAAAGTTGACGGCCTAGTTAAACTTATATTGATATCCTTAAAAAAAAACTAATGGGAGTTCAATTTTGGAAAACAAAATCTTCTAGCTAAATATCTAATTGCCATTCGTTCTATATTTCCTCCTTTCTTATTGCCCGATAAAATGATACTCTTACAACCAAAAGATTCAGGTGCAGACCGGGCTTAACATAAGTGGTAACTGAACCAAAACTTGTAAGAAGTGGGGAAATGGATATGAATTTTGGCTTTAAAGGAGAATTGTTACCGTGTCTATTCAAAATTCACTTTACAGTAGTGCAAGATAATTCATCCAAGACCTAATATAAAAGGTTTTATCATAACTGTTCAGACAATTTACGCGGTATGACTTATTGATCGTTCAAGTAGAAACTGAACAAAATGAGAGACAAACCAAGTGTTTTCACTAACTCGATCCATCAGTTGAACTGCCTCGCGAGAGTCGTCAATCTTCCCTCTGAGCGCCTGTGTTTGAGTTGGATTCCACGGAGTAATTCATGGGAATATTGTCCAATATGTTGGAGTGAATGTTGAGGAGCAGTCAATCGTGTGTCAAGGAAATTCATATTTATACGTGTGTGTTATAGAGACTAAGGGAGGGGAGAGTGAGAGCCAGTCATATAGACACGCACAGAGAGTGGGGAAGAGTACGTCTGTGTTATAGAGACTAAGGGAGGGGAGAGTGAGAGCCAGTCATATAGACACGCACAGAGAGTGGGGAAGAGTACGTCTGTGTTATAGAGACTAAGGGAGGGGAGAGTGAGAGCCAGTCATAGAGAGTGGGGAAGAGGCCACAAACACTTATACCAATGTGTATTATGGCTAAACAGAAACAACACCACCACCCTCCCATCACACACACACACATCACCATCTCGTGATCAATTTATACCTCACAGTAGATGTAAAAGTTTACGCTGTGGCTATTAATCAATCACCGGTAGAATAGCCTGATCAACAACCTGGTAGACAACCAGCCATGAACCCATAAACATATTAACTGTATATCTGTAACTAGACCGACATATTTTTTAATAGAAACCCTAACCTAATAGAATCCATAATTGAGTAATTGTTTCTTGGCACACCCCAACACATTACTAAGACTGGCAAACATTCTCCCCGTTCGCTGGATTGACCGATTCATGTATTCATCAACGTTACACAAAAATTCTCCTTATATACACAACAGTACAACACTGCACCGGCTGAATAACCCGCATAACTATTAACCTGGCGAGGTTATACACGACAGTCCTGCAGCTACAGTATTTCAAGTAGGTTATTTTCAAGAAATGACATGTACAAGACATGTCATGTCATTCATCAGGACATGCCATGACATGTCATATCATAACATGTCATGTAATGATATGACTGACATGACATTTCATGACATGTCAGGACAGGATATATCAGGCAAGGACATGCCATGTCAGAATATGACATGGCATGATGTCATGTCAAGTCATATCATGTCATGACAAGTTATAACATGCCATTATGTTATATCATGCTGTAATGTCTTATGATATTATGTCATGACATGGCATGTCAAGTCATGATAACATGTCATGGCATTCATATCATGTCGGGACATGTCATGTCTTACCATGGCAGGACATGTCATGATATATAAGTACATGCCATGTCAGGATACATGTCATATGTCATGTCATGTTTTGCCAATAACATGTCATGTCATGGTATATCATGGCTTAACAAGTCACATAACATATCCTGACATACCATGTCCTGATGTCATGATATGACATGATATTATGTGATGTCTAGCATGATATGTCACGATTTGACGTCATGGCATGTCATGACAGTCATAATATGACATGAAATGACAAGTCACATGTCTAAACATGTCAAGTCATGATATGGCAGAAAAACTGGTTATTTGAGGCCCTTTTAGTGGAGCGTCACGCTGGTGGAAGTTAACAGAGCAGAGAACTATCATTAAGGTCATGATGTAATTAGGGTCAAACATTATTACAATAATGCATTTTTTTCAACACCACACGCGGCCTGACAGCAGTTTAGGCCAGATTATCGGTGTTGCTAATATTCGACATTAAAGATAAGCTCTAGTGTTACTAGTCTTCGTTTAGTGTTGTATGATTCTCTAAGTCTTATAGAAAAGTTTGTTAATATACCACGAGTCTGCATCAGGGAATAAACATCTTACATGTAGACAGTCACGAGCAAAACATAATTCAGAATATTTTACTTGGAAACAATAAATGATGCATCTTTATAAGCACACATGAGGGTGTGGGCATACGAGGGGGCTGGAAAATGGAAAGATTGAGAGATACAAAAATAATGATCTGAGAAAGAAAAGAGAGTTGAATCAAGGAAAGAGATGGAACAAGAACAATGGTGGAGCGGAGGAGAATAAAGCAACAAAATATTATCTTACGTGACATGGAAGAAAACAGCAAAATTTTGAAGAAAAAATAACTCCAAAATTAAAAGGCTAAGGTGAAGGAAGCAAGAGAGGCTGGGTACGAGATCTGAAGTCCTAGAGTTTTAGAGTTCCTGAGTCCTGTGATCTTTGTGTGGTCGGATCCTGGATCCATTCGTCTTAGGATGGTCGGGTCCATGGTCCTTTGGTTGTGCCCTGGGTCATGTGAGCAGGTCCATGGTCCCTTAATCGGGTCATGGTCCCTTGGTGGGGGTGGGGTCCTGGTCTCACCTCGGCTTCCCTCATAAACTGTAGCAGCGGATGTCCCGCCGGGGGAAGTATCCTCTTACACGTTACATCTGCATTTGTTATTCCAGTAGGTAGCTGGTGCAGCATCTGGGACGGGATCTGGCTGTGTCTGTGTTGTTGTTTATGTTATTCTACAACCCTTTAGGTATATATATATATATATATATATATATATATATATATATATATATATATATATATATATATATATATATATATATATATATATAATATCATAACATTTATATATTCATGTTTTACTTTTATCATAGCGTGGCAGTTGTTACTGTATATAACATTTTCCATTTTGTGCATATATAAATGTTTTTTTCTTTTTACAGTCATTGAAGTTCAGCTTTAAATTTGTGTAAAAAATCGAAAGAGCGAGAGAAGGGATGTCCATGAGCGTATTCAAATATAAACTTAACAAATTATTCCCAAGTGCAGTGGCCGTGTAATTGACTTTTAACGTTTGTTGTACTGACTTTACATTTGAGTCACTTGTTATTATTTGGTTTTGTATATTGTACAGGTGCTCGAAAATTAAGTGTTACTTACATCTGTTAATGATGCTGGATCCACTTGTTCCTCCCCAGTATCAGCCATGCCAATCACCTGGTTTATAAGTTTTAGATTATGTCGGGTGAGTTATGTATTACTTTTCACCTTAAGAAATACAAAGAGTATCTTGGACCTTCCTCGTACATATACATAAATCATATTGCTTTCTTATTCTTAATGAGTTAGTAATTACGGCCTAATATATTACGGCTTTTAAGTAATATTTACAATTTCTTCCGAGTGAATGTAAATTTTTTTTATGGAAAATTAAGAGAAAAATATTAGACGTGGTTGCCAGTTATATCTGCCATTGCTGTGTGTTTAATTTCTGCCTTAGAAAGTATTCTCACTCTGATAACATTCCGCTGCTCCCGGTCATACAGCGGAAAGCGATATAGAGGCGAATATTGAGGCTTTTCCCGTGCAAATGTGAACTTTAAGTACAGAGGGGAGCAGGAGTAGGCACGACTTTCACGCACCAATCACAGTAATGGACCATTAGTATGCTAAACCACATAAACCACGGCAACCAGTTTATGTCGGTTTATGAACGAGTGCGTGAAGGAGATCACAGACCAGGAAAAAGGTTTATAAACAAGTTTGTACAAGAGATCCTACACCGAGGGAGAAGGTATACCAATGCTTGTGTACACCTGTGGCAATGGAAACACACGTACATGTTTTTCAATGTAAACTCAAATATAAATACACAAATTATAGGTGTACATGTATATATGTATGAGTGGATCTCTAGTTTCGCTACTACATATTTTTTTAATCATATACAGTTCACATTGATGTAATTTTTGGTGCTTATTATATATACACATACATGGTACATTGTTACATACTCACTTTTATATGTGAGAGTATAAATAAACATGTTTACTGGCGTAGAATTTTTCACACACACACACACACACACACACACACACATTCCCCCCAGGACTTTGTTATTTCTTTTGATCAGAAAATTCTTAAAATTATCGATATCCAAGTTAGAGTGAGTCAATAACAGATCTGTCTTCCTATTGGTCAGCCCGGTGTCTAGGCGAAGTATTTTGTCAGTCGTTATTGGTTAAAGCTTTTATAAATCCCTCGGCTTAGCGTTTGAGATTGGTCGTAAGATTAGACATTATTATTAATAAAGGATTTAAATAACTTTATGGGATTAAACTAATGAATAACAACTGTCGCGCTGGTGAATAATGACAACAGGTGGATTATATAAGTGTGTGTTAAGAAGTACTAGGGGGAGCAGAGGAGGAGGACTATCAGAGAATGAGCTAAAGGGGAGAAGTGGAAAAAAGGTCTAGAGAAAGAGAGTGACGCACAGACCAACAGACAAAGACAAAACCATGAATAATGAGAATACAGAAAGGAAGAAAGAAGGAAAGACAGTCACAGGGACAGACAGACAAGCGGAATGTACAGAAGGGAGAAGACGAGAAAAGAAGGTAGAAAAGAATAGCAATTAGAGAAGGAGTGAGAGAGGAGAGGGACAAAAAGGAAAAGGAGAATTATGGGAGACAGGGAAGAATGAGGGTGTTAAGTTTACGAGCGGAGGGAGAGAGAGAGAATGAGAGCGGAATGGTCGATAGGGTTTGGAAATGAGGAACAGAAGATAATTCAAATATAGAGAATTAGATTACTGTAGGATCATTTAAAGGGTTCGAATCCCAGTAAATTACATGTAGGTGTTACTGAGTTTATTGATCGTTCTTTATACATCACTCGCCTCATGTAAACGGTGTTAACTCTTCGTATTACACGCTGAAAAAGGTCATAAATTTCCACCCTTTTCCTTATATTAAACCATAAATAAAACTTTTTAGTAGAAAATTAGCATATTTATGACTTAATATTCGCTACATTACGACACACCTCAAGATAACATCCTTACCTCAGGTGGCATCCAACGTGTCTAGTCTTCACATCCCTGTCTTGCGATTCTCCCCCCCCCCCCAAAAAAAAAAAAATGTTCCCTGTTCCCTCACCCAATACCTTCTCCGTGGTAGTAATCCCAGACGTCCCTAGACCTGTGCAACTCTTCCCGCAAATATGAAATTGAATTCGCTAAAAGAACGACTGTCTTCAATCCACTAAGATCCCAAACGAGGCTCAGGATGCCGATGGGGGACATGATCTTCAGTATTTGTAGCCCGGTGATAATACCTTCCTTGGACGTGAGGCTCCTGGACTCACACCATCTGGCTATCATATCACCAAGTTCATTGTACGTGTTGGAGGGTGTGTGGGAGTCCTGCTGCCACCACCATCAACACACAGACAATATTTGGAATACATGAAGTTGTGAAGAGCAGACACCAACGTCGGGGTTTCTAGCAGGTCATCATATCAAGAGTTCAGTGTATGTCCGAGAGCTCTACTGGATATTTGGCTGATCTACCACAGTAACAGAAGCCATAGATCGATTAACTGACGTTGCAGGTTAAGGCTACAGTCTGGGCACAGTGTTATATGGTTGTCGACCATCAGGAAGGAGGGCGTATGCAACAAGGAAGAACACGCCGACAGATGATGCCTGAGCTCCCTACTACCTCAGACTTCTAAGACTAAATTTTCTTTTACCAGTCAGGAAAATAATTTCTGAATAATAAAATAGGTCGGAAAATTACGGGAATTCTTCAGATCAATGTAGGTCGGCTTCGGCTCCTCCTGGTCCTGCTCGTCGCAGACTGCAAATTTTACTGTGAAATTCATAGAGTTAAAATTCTGACAAAAGATGATCCTCAGAATTCCCTTGAAGGACTTGGGGTCAGCATTTCTTTCACAGCCATGGAGACGTTACGTGAGGAGAAGGACGATGGAGCGATTTATCCACTGATTTATATATATTGTTACGGCCGTGTCGTATTTTTCTATTTTTTATATATATAACATGCTTCCATGTTGTTCCATATTATTCCTGTAATGATGTGTTAAATTTACTATTATATATTCTAGTCACCTTACCCTGTGATGTTAAGGTTTTAACTGTCATTATTTGTTCAAGCCCATCTTATTTCTTTATTTAGTAATGTAACAACCATTCTTTGTTTCTAAACGACCATTTGCAGCGTTAAACGACCCACCCGCGGGTCGCGTGGCGGGAGCCGACCTTATATATAGGACCCACCAACTGACGGAGTTAGTTCAGTCCTCTTGTCATACAGTTCACATCCTTTGAGTGACACTCGTCACCTGTTACTTATACTTAATTTATTTGTGTTGTTCTTGTCGCCACCAAGGTGCTATATCTGTGAGTACCTATTTATGTCTCTATTTATGTCCATCAGTATTTGCTTAGTTACATTTAAGTAATTCAGTGTTGTTTCACGTTAGTTAATTTCAGTAATAGTTTTTATATGTTTATGCAGTGTTGACGTAATCCAATGGTTTATTTTTATTCTTTTGATGTTTCGATGTTTAGTATCATTTGTGTCTTAAAAGTTTCGATGGTGAATCAATTTGTTGTGACAGCCTACGAGGCTCTTTGTTGTGTTAATATTTAATTAATTAAATTCTTAAAGGTTTACTTTATTTATTTTTATTCTCTTTTAATTTAATTCACTTATTTTGTTTGGTTACGCCTAGAACCTGGATATTTAAGTAAATTAAGAGACGGCGTAACAATATATGATGGCTTAACTTCTGCTAGGTTTTATTAGCGTGGTCACTTGAATCCTCCGCTTGTTAAGGTACCCACAAGACACCCAAGGGTCTAATAATAAAACTTATATAAGCCCCAACAAGGAAAAGAGTCTCCAAGATGTTACTAAGACGTAAAGTCAAACTCAAACTCCCGCACTTGTGATGTCTTATTCCGGTAATCTGTGTGTGTGTGTGTGTGTGTGTGTGTGTGTGTGTGTGCGTGTGTGTGTGTGTGTGTGTGTGTGTGTGTCCTTCAGACGCCTCCAGGGCCTCGTATGCCACCATTAGTCAGCTGTGTTTACCTTTGTTCAACTCACGCACAAGACAACAAACATTACTGGCGCTCCGGTCTTGACGGCTTCACCTATCTTGTCTCTGATGTTTTATTCTTTAGTTTTTGTTGTTGTATATTGAGGTGAGTCTTCCTCTGGTGCTGTAAGAATGAATTTTCTCGGATACGTTCAAAGAGCCTCACTCGTGCGACAAAAGAAGAGGTTACCATGGTGACTACTCCCAGTGACATCCAGTAAACATCAACATCTCCACTCCTTCAAACATACTATCTTATTTTAATCGTAAAAGGGACTCAAAGTTACACCACATCAAAATATAACACCTTACAATTTATTTCTATACACGTACAAACCATCACGAACTTTCTGATAAGGAGGACTATCATTCATTGTTCATATAGATACCATTCACCATCCATCCATCACGTAAATAACACTCACCGTCCACATTGTCCACATTACTTACCTCAATATTTTCGTGACCAATGTTCAAACGCCCTTGACTCTCACCCCACTTCCCCTCATTTGCATTTTCTATATTCCAAATTAACTTTCTCCCCTTTCTCTTTGTTTATCTGCGTTAAGTCACTTTCTAGACTTTGTATATAACTTTCTCTGGTGGTTCTTGAGGAACTTGTTACTTTCCCTTGACTTAGTTTATCACAGGGAGATGAGGGTGGAAAGTGAGGGGAGGTGGGGGGGCTGGAGGAGTGAAGGGGAGACAGAAGGGAGAGGGAATGAGGGGAGGAAAGATAGGAGGAAGAGGAGAGAGAGAAAGAGAGAAAGGAGTAAAGAAACTTAGATAGGATTAGGAATTTGGGAATGAGAGAAGGAGAAGCATTAGGAGAGAGAAAGATAGAGAGATAGGTAGGAAAAAGGAGATAAGATAGAATAAATGAAGAAGATCTAAGAGGGAAGAAAGACTAAAAGGTGTGAGGGATAATAAGTAAGAGGAGGAGAGAAAAAATGTCTGGACAAGGTAGAAGGAATGAGAGAAGAAGAAGAAGAAGATACAGAGGAAAAAAATGGTGAGTGGACGAGATTAATTAACAGGGGAGAAGGAGAAGAGAGAGAGAGAGAGAGAGAGAGAGAGAACTTAAATGAGAATTATACACACAAAACACATAGATGAGTAAGATGAGTGAGGTGAGTAAGATGAGTGAGGTGAGTAAGATGAATGAGGTGAGTAAGATGAGTGAGGTGAGTAAGATGAGTGAGGTGAGTAAGATGAGTGAGGTGAGTAAGATGAGTGAGGTGAGTAAGATGAGTGAGATGAGTAAGATGAGTGAGGTGAGTTTACCGTGAAAGTAGACCACAAGTTCCATCATTTCGTTGTATATTTTGGCCACACCATAAAAAACAACTTACAACTTAAGCACGAACGTCAAGGTGTGTGTGTGTGTGTGTGTGTGTGTGTGTGTGTGTGTGTGTGTGTGTGGCACTTACCTTCAACCTTGCAAGGACGAGTTTATGGTCACTACGCCAGACGAACGTTCGCCCACATTCTGCCTAAAGGGGTACTTTCTTTTATGGTAACAGCACATGGCAGACTCGTGTTTTTTTTTTCCTTCATGTTCTGTTTATCGTTATATATACTATGTGTTTTGTGTGTATAATTCTCATTTAAGTTCTCTCTCTCTCTCTCTCTACTTCTTACCGCCTTTCCTTTCCCTCCTTCTCCTCGTCTTTATACCAAGAACTACAGGAAGACTGTATTTATCCTTCCCTTTCTAAAACACTGGTTCCAGCACACCCAATACGTGACTCCAAGACAAGTTAAATGTTATTCCAAACTTGATTAGCTCCAAACACCATCTCTACCTCTCTACCTCCCTACCTCCCTACCTCCCCCCTACCTCTCCTCTTACTTTTTCTCATTCTTCCCTTCTCTCTCCATCCCTTAACCCCCTTAACAGATCATTATCCCCACGGCACTGCCTTAATTATTTACTTTCCGCCAGTACCTCTACAACTTGTGTCGCTTGGGGGAATTTCTAACTTCTGTTTGTTGAGAATAATTGCCCTTGTTATAGAGCCTCTCTGACCCACCAGCAGGTATCTCAGAAGGAAATGTGGGTCTTTCCTTTGAGCATGTCTGTCTGTCTGTCTGTTTCTATCTGTCTGTGTTTCTGTCTCTTTCTCCCTTGACTGGCCACACTCCCTGCATGACCTCCTGGACTGGCCACACTCCCTGCCTGCCTCCCTGGACTGGCCACACTCCCTGCCTTCCTCCCTTGACTGGCCACACTCACTGCCTTCCTCCCTTGACTGGCTACACTCCCTGCCTTTCTCCCTTGACTGGCCACACTCCCTGCCTTCCTCCCTGGACTGGCCACACTCCCTGCCTGCCTCCCTGGACTGGCCACACTCCCTGCCTTCCTCCCTTGACTGGCCACACTCACTGCCTTCCTCCCTTGACTGGCTACACTCCCTGCCTTCCTCCCTTGACTGGCCACACTCCCTGCCTTCCTCCCTTGACTGGCTACACTCCCTGCCTTCCTCCCTTGACTGGCCACACTCCCTGCCTTCCTCCCTGGACTGGCCACACTCCCTGCCTGCCTCCCTGGACTGGCCACACTCCCTGCCTGCCTCCCTGGACTGGCCACACTCACTGCCTTCCTCCCTTGACTGGCGTGCCTCCCTGGACTGGCCACACTGGTCACCATCGATCACTGACCACTCTATCATAAGGCTTCTTAATCCTATCTTCGTCTCCTCCCCCTCTCCTCTTCCCCTCTCCTCTTCCCCTCCTACTTATTTTTTCATGTTTTATTTTATCTTCTATTTTCTATTTATTGCTTTTGTCCTTATTCTCTTCTGTTCACTTCTTTCATATTCTTGTATTTATTTATTTATTTTACTTAGGCTTATTGATTTTGTTTCGTGTATTTTTCCTTTGATTGTCCACACACACACACACACACACACACACACACACACACACACACATGGCGGTTCCTTCTTCACCTCCAGCAACAATTCCTGGACCAGCCGCCTCAGTAGCACACGGATGTACTCTCAAGGTGTCTCTCGGTGGCGGTAGCTCTCAGGCCAGTTACAGAGACTTATTTAATTTGTTTCTGTATCTCTGGTGCTCTATGTTTGTCTCTGTCTCTTCTTATATATATATTTTTTTTACCTTTCCTATGTAAACAAATAAACAGATATTTGTTTGTACTGGGAGACTGGAAATTGATATCGAAATAGACTCGTATACAAACTGACACAAACAGAATATTGAAGATTAATTATATGTGTCCAACAGTGTGTAAACTTTGTGGCAGAAACTGTATGTTTTTTTTTTACTCAGATTTATTTATTTGATGATTCATGTGAAGGTCGATTGAGGAATTGAGTGGTTGATAGAATGTCATTAACTGTTGGTTTGACGAAATAGTTGATTAGATTATGGAAACTAATTGAAATATAAAGAGATATATAATTACCCTTCCGAGTTATATTACAAAATTACAGCCAAATATTCCTGTAATTATCATTTATATTTGTTTTTTACATTGACTTACTCCATGTGTTGATATAGTCCTGAGTCAGTCATCACCACTACTTCACTGGTCTACTCTCTTCCACTCGTAACAATCTCAATTTCAATTTCCATATCAAATGTTCCTCTTCAGTGGATGAAAGAAGAGAGGCGCAGGGATTATTCCACCTTATGTGACTCTCATCTACTCTGTGTAATTTAGTAGTCATGTTTCATAACAAGGATGTGAGTTGTTGTTGTTGTTGTTCACGTAAATAACATGTTTACAAATGAGTATTGTTCAGGTGGTTAGCAATGTTTCTTATAAAGGCTATTAACAACAGGTGTGTGTGTGTGTGTGTGTGTGTGTGTGTGTGTGTGTGTGTGTGTGTGTGTGTAGCGATACCTTAACGAGCATTAAACAAATCACTGTCCACCACAAACCTCTCTACAGTGCATAATGAACAATATTTACCTTTGTGTGACCGGAACTAAATAATTTACATACAACTGAACTTCATTAATGAATTCTCCCTCGTGAATGGCTGACAAAGCAGTGTTTATAAACATCCGCATCAACTGATTGATTGTAACAGTAGTAAATATTCTCAACAATATAATGTTTTTTTTCACATACGCAGTGACTTTTAATTACTCCACAGTGAACGAACAACAAAAACACATATATTTTTATGTATCTCACTGTACTCATATCGTTTGTTTCTCTGTGTGGCGCCATTTCTCTTTCCCCTCTTGTTATACATAAAGATACAACTCACACATCACCATGAGATAAGACAATCTGCCAGTACCACAAGGTCATCATTAATTTGTGGGGAGGCCGAGTCGTGGGTCACTAGGACACACACACACACACACAAGCACCATTACAATACCCTCCAGACCTTGCTACGTGTGCTATAGTATGTATAAAACTTTTATATTTACACTAAAGAACCTTAATGGTAGTTATGAGGCAAATATTTTTCACATAAAATATTTACATTTTAGTATTAGTGATTTTATAATATATCCCTACACTAAAATTAATCACACTACTATATCTGTAAAATGAATTATGTTTATATTTCTGGAGCGATAAATATAGTGTCACATTATTCAATATTTCATCCAAAATAATATACATAATGAAATACCTAATATAAATAATGTAGACCTTTCCAAAATTTAAGATAATTTTTTTTCATCAGTACATCATCCACTAAATTAATAATGAAATATTTAATGTATGAGTTAAAGTAGGTAGACACTCTCTCTCTCTCTCTCTCTCTCTCTCTCTCTCTCTCTCTCTCTCTCTCTCTCTCTCTCTCTCTCTCTCTCTCTCTCTCTCTCTCTCTCCTCCTTCATTAACCACGTTGTCTCCTCACAGAGCCTCCAGAGAAGCTGGTCATCTACAACTCAGACAACGGGGTGGTGAGACATAAGATTGGCCCCATTAATGAAGGAACTCCACTCCGTCTCTCCTGCGTTGTGATGGGAGGTGAGTAACGTGTGTGTGTGTGTGTGTGTGTGTGTGTGTGGTAGTGTATGAAGGATGGTGAGTGATGTGTTGTGATTTTGATTTTGATTTTGCCGCTTACAGCCGCTACTTTATTGTGCACCCCACACTCATCCTGTGAGCTGTAGCGCAAAAGGATAACAGAGTAGAGTTTACAACGGGTCACAATAATTAACCCCGGTTGTCAGGATATTATGGCACTGAATGTTACACAGTATTTCAATTACATTATTTGTTTAGTTCTATACATAAAGGGTAACTTATTCACAAATGCGTGAGTACAGGCGTGTGAGGCAGTATGTCTGGCCTCACACTTTGTTATTCACATTTACGTGAGAAGTGTTCAAGCACATTGCGTATTTGGTTCTGTACATGAGAGCTGATATAGTTACTAAGTGCAAAAAAGTGGATACAATCTTAATATGTCGGCTATCTTGCCATTTCACACACGGTGTGTTTGGACCTGTCCCTAAAAGGTTCTATCTTCACACAGTCGAGGACGTAGTGTTCAAGTGTGTGGCCATTTAGTTTTGTTTACATCTGCTTGAGGAACATACTGCCAAAGGTACTTATATCCTAACCTTAATCTAGCGGTTACAACATCTTGTAATCTAGTGATCTTGTTACTTGCTCCATATACATGTTTCACTTGATACATCTCATCATGGTAAACTATGGATCGACTAGTGCCTGTTTGCACTAGTCTACTTGCGTCAAACTCATCAATAAGTTCTTTCCTAATTACGGTTTTAAGGGTTCTTTTTGACAGACCCAAATTGTATTCAACGGTATCTTTGTTAGACGCGAGTTTGGCGAGGGCATCAACTCTGTCATGTTTTATGAGGCCTATGTGAGAGGGGATCCACAACAGTTTGACCCTGACACCCCGGTCAACAAGGCACGCATATTTGTGTCTGGCTTCAGAGACAAGAGCGTGACAACCTGAGTCGAGGGTGCCAAGGGCAAGTAGTGAGGATAGAGAGTCAGTGATGATGAGACTGTCAGTGACAGTGGTTTCAATGAATTTAATAGCTGTGAGTATGGCAACTAATTCAGTTTGTAGAGTGGATGCGTGTGGTGGTGGTGGTGGTGAGTGATGCATTTGGTGGTGATTTGTTATGTATGGGTTTGTTGAGTGATGTTGTAGATGTATTGGTAGGGAACATAACGTGTATTGCAATATGTGGGGAAGGAAAACCAAATTGAATTCCTCGGGTCGTGTTTTGGAAGGAGGAACATCATATCACAACACATATTTATACAACAGTTATATAAAATTAATGGCACCTAATTTGGGAGACTTATGTTGTTCTTCAATCTCGCAAAAAAAAATCCCAAACACAAAAATATCAACAACATTAATATAATTCATAGTAATAGGAACTAGACACGACCATGAGGCCCTCCCCCCCCTCCCCCGGCACCACACAATACCACCTCCTCTTATCTAAAAAGTTTGCCAAGGAGAAGCATGATTGACGTTGTCACCTGGCGTGCAAAATACTGTCATTCTTACCTTTCTTCCTCAAATGGACCAGAATCTCCTCAGGCGCTCCACGAACCTACAGAAAGTTTCGTCACGTAGTCCTGTGTTCTCATTCTCATATGTATCTAACATCATCATGGACGCAGTAATCAAGACATGGGGTTAAAGTAGCGTTAACAATTTACTCTATCTAGACACGTAGCTAAAATCATTCTCGTTAACATCATCTATGGTAACCAAGAAACATTTCCCTCAAAACTTCCTCTTCACCAATATATTTAATTTCTTATCCTGGAATTACTCAGAGTGGGATGAAGGAGAGAAGTGGATGAGAAGGTTAGTTTAACGTCTCCGTCTCCTCTCTCTCTCTCTCTCTCTCTCTCTTCCACTGTCTACTCTTCTTTTAAGGTGCTATATTCTCCAACAGGGACATGGTGGGAACAAAGTTTCAGACACGCGGGAAGTTTTGTTACCAGGACGTGTGAGAAGAATATTTACTGCTGCAACTTAACCTAACCTAACCTAACCCAACCCATGAGTAACAAAACTTCTAAGGCCAAACTTCAGGTGTAAGAAGGACTACTGACATGTGTGATAAAGAAAACGCGTGTCTGCATGGATATACTACGAATTCGAATTGTTTTAGATAAATTTATTTCTTCAATCAATTTTCTTCTATACGAGTTTCTAGTGGAAGACAAACCACAACAGATAATAATAAGCTCTGGTATTTCGATTACATAATTCTTGGTAATCAATTTCTTTATTAGAGTCAGTGAAAGGCAGAGAGAGAGAGAGAGAGAGAGAGAGAGAGAGAGAGAGAGAGAGAGAGAGAGAGAGAGAGAGGCAGCTGCAGGCTCAGGTGAAAGTAATTACAAGTGATGTGTGTTCTACCTGCCCGTGTTGGACGATAAATGCAGAAATTTCAGACCTTGCAGTCTCTACCCCCAGTTGCCTCCCACACCTCTGAACATGACAAATTTCACCAACTATATCACACAAAAGAGAACACACACACACACACACACACACACACACACACACACACACACACTCACACACACACACACACACCGGTGAAGGCAATGAAAATAAAATGTATAGGAAGAAAATGGAAGAAAAAACCAACTTAAATGTCTAAACCGATGATTTTCAAAATAGTCTCCATCAGATCGATTTAATGATGGCCTCTTCATCATCATTCACCTCCTTCATCTATTATCCCTCTCTTTAATGTTTCGTCCAGCTACACTTCATCTATTATCCCTCTCTTTAATGTTTCGTCCAGCTACAATTTACAGCTCTTATGAATCACCTCTCATTAATGTAGTAGGCAAGCTTAGTTTAAGTATAGTTCATATGTATTACCCTACAGAGGTGCTCCATGTCTGATGTGTATAATCTATATCAAATTAACTTTTGATACTCGGGATTAACATAAGAATAAAGCTACTGACCTAGTGAGTTGAGTATACCAACCTCTTTGTCATTCTTAAAGTCAGTTCCCGTTGGGTTTTTCTCTGGATTGACCATCACAACATGACTATGATTTGCGTTGACTCGATAAATATTCACTCGTACCTTGTAAATAAAATATGTTATTTCTCTTATGATATTGCTCATTCAATTACGTTAATTAGGATAGTAATGGTGTGTGAACAGGAGAGTAATGGTGTATGAACAGAATAGTAATGGTGTGTGAACAGGATAGTAATGGTGTATGAACAGGAGAGTAATGGTGTATGAACAAGATAGTAATGGTGTGTGAACAGGAGAGTAATGGTGTATGAACAGAATAGTAATGGTGTGTGAACAGGATAGTAATGGTGTATGAACAGGAGAGTAATGGTGTATGAACAAGATAGTAATGGTGTGTGAACAGGAGAGTAATGGTGTATGAACAAGATAGTAATGGTGTATGAACAAGATAGTAATGGTGTGTGAACAGGAGAGTAATGGTGTATGAACAGGATCAGAATCAGAGGCAGGTGTATCAAACAGAGCCAAGTGGAAGACCCCCAGGCGGAAGGTCTCAGCTTAACCTATACATTATTAAAGGGGCAGAGTGTCCCCGAGGGGGTCAGGAGGCAGCTTATTGCTACTATCAATATCCTCCCTATCCTCCACCAACCCTCTCCTCTGCCCCCTCACATTCCCTTCTTCCCTTCACTGATACCTTCTACCTCCGCTCCCCTTCTTCCCTTCCCTGATACCTTCTACCTCCCCTCCCCTTCTTCCCTTCCCTGATACCTTCTACCTCCCCTCCCCTTCTTCCCTTCCCTGATACCTTCTACCTCCCCTCCCCTTCTTCCCTTCCCTGATACCTTCTAGCCTCCCCTTTCCTTTACTATTAACAAGGAACCAAAAGTTTTAGTTTTATTGATTTATCATTTTGTTTTGTTTTCTTTTTATTCTGGTGTTTATTTTGCTGTCCATATACCCTCTTTCTGCCCTTCCATTATTCTGTTCCGTGCTAATAACTTTCTATCCCAGCCCACATAATTCTAAAGCTTCCTCAATTTAAACCTCTAACATTTTATTCCAAGTGAGTTATATCGCCACCTTACAACCACTTAACCTCGCCTTGTCAGCACTAATCAGCACTAATCATCACTCACTAAAACACTAGACGCCCTTACTCCTCTTAGTTAGTCTTGGGTGGCACTCAACTATATCCTCCTAGTAGAAAATCCCTCGTTATAATTTTCTGACCTGTACTCAAGTGTGTATGATGAAACAGAGGGCGTCGTCTACTGCAGCATAATGTATAGGGATAGTGAGGGAAAGTTGATTGGTGGGTGTGGTGAGTGTGTGAGCTCATGCCAGGCTGTTGTATATATATATATATTATTTAGTTTTTCCTCACTGTGGAGTTAATTATTTTTTTCATACCTTTCTCACCTGTCTCTTTCCTTACGACTACGCGTTCTGCTTCTCTTTCTCTATATCTATTCCTGTATTTATCAGTATTTATGTGTTCTCTTTCCCCGATGCTTCAGTGAGCGGTATCCTGCTCCTGTCTCTGTAACACACGTCTGTCCCACCCTCCCTCTCTCTCTCCCTACCCAGCAACTGTCAACACCCAGGAGGAAAGTGTTGATACGTAACGCGTCCACATATTCCTAGGCCAGGTGTTTTATTTATCATATTATGTCCACATTGTAACAAAGTTTTATTTTTAGTCATTCATTCAGCCTTCCAATCTTCTATTCTTTCAGTTAATTGCCTTTGCCTTCTCCAGTCTCTTTCCCGTCTTTCTATCTCCGTCTTCTCTCTATCCCCGTCTTTCTCTCTTCCCCCTCTCTCTCTCTCTCCCCTCTCTCTCTCTCTTTCCCCTCCTCCCCCCTCCTCTCTCCACCGTCTAAAATAATAAAAGGCATAAGGCAGGGATATGAATGACGCCATCTATCTCTGCCTTGTTACTACCTCATATCAAATCTTAACTCAAAGGAACACTTTTATTTTATAAAGGATTTACAAGGGTTACACGTGAGCTGGAATCAATCACCTTTTACCTCTCTCCTTTCATCTTCGACTTCCTTTTCATAGTGTTTCCCAGATGGTTGCTATGTCCCTGTGTACAAATCAGTGTCCTCACGTTGTCGCCTCTCTCCCTGTTACCGCCCTGCACTTTGTCTTGAACCCTAATTTAATCCACCTGTTCTCTCCTATTGTTATATTGTGGATGTTGTCTTCTTCTGCTTTGCTCTTGCTATCACACGTCACATCTGCAACATTACAAAGAGTGACAGTAACATACAGCATTTAACCAGCTGTAACACTAAACAGAATCAACAGCAAGGGATAACAAAACGATGGCATCAGAAGTAACAGCTGGCAAGACCATGAATGTAGAAGTTTATGAGAGAGTACATCAGGCGTGAGGGAGCTAAGCAGTGCCACCTGTCTTGTCTGCCGTTTCCTGACACACACTCATCTGGATCTTTCTGTCTTTATGCATCGTCTCGTTGCTAGAAGATATAACTCCAGGAATCTCAGACAAATTTTTCACGAGGACAGATTCAGTTCATAAAATTCGTAACGTCAAGAGAAGAATGTTTTGTCTATGTTTTGGGTATGGAATGTTTGTGTTCTCTCGTGCCATAAGAAGGTGATAATGTTGATGTTTGTTTAGAGAATATTTTGTGTGAATGTTCGTGTTGTGTCAAGGAAAGGGAAGGGAAGGTGTTTTATGTGTGTGTGTGTGCGTTCGTCAAGTCTCAAGTTACAAGGTAACTTTTCTGACCTAAAATACAGTAATGTAGTAATGTCCACCACTCTTATATATTGTCACTATCATATATATTCACTATTCACATAAAACATCTCCAGTGTAAAACATTTTATTACCTTTACCATCACTATATCATCATATATCATGCACTTTATCACAACATTTTATATCACATATATACTCCAGGTTTACATAGACAATATATATTACCACATATTCTTACTTTTCTGCTAAAATCTATACGAAAAAAGTAATGTCACTACATCTATCATCCGCTACAACATTTTCTCGTCCTCGTATCTATGACAACAAATAATATATGTGAACAATATTATTGTAGAGTGTAAACTGGATCATCAACCAGAGAAGGATCGATCTTCCCTCCAGATGGTGACTCAATATGCAGTTCTGAACCTCGTCGTGGCCCGCGTCCACCTGTTCCATTTCGCTGGACAGATATTGTATGTATTTGGTCCATTGCACAAGCCAGATATTGTATGTATTTGGTGCATTTAGCGCGACGGATATTATATGTATTGCTGTAAGGATATTCCACGTTTTTTAGCCCATTAAGCGGACCAAATATTGTTTGTAGGATATACAATGAAGCGACCAGATATCACTTGTGTCATGCTTTTTGCGAACCAGACCACTGCTGTTTTTTTAAATCCATTTTGCTGTTTATTTTGCGGTTCAGTTATACAATACACCGTCCTCTTGGGTATTAGAGTTAACTGTTGACTGACTGATTTTAAGGTTCACTTAATGTCTGTACATAACTTGGTACATCTTACTGTCCTAAATGTATCTTATTTTGTGGTACATAAATTACCTTTTTGCCTTTTATCATTGTTATCATTCGAATTATTATGAAAGAAAAAACTCAAAGAGGAGGAAAAATATGTGTCGCGTCCCCAAGAAATCTTTTCCTTTCCAAGGTATACATCCTGAATAAAATATTCGCCATCTCTGTTCCACATCCCAAACTCGAACCTGGATTCACCAATTTGCGAGCGTTATGGCCTTACCCAGCACGCCACATTGTCCTCCAGGCGACAATATCTCCCTCTCAAGGAAGGAAAATTTACAAGTGTGGCCAGTGGTCCGCTCGCTCCTAAGTTTGGGTTATCACTTGAGAACATCTTCCCTCAAATTCACAACTAAGATCAGAGTTGTGGAGAAAAGGAATGAATGAACAGATGACAATATAACTTACACAACTTCCTCCTGACAAATATAGCATGATGGTGTGTGAACCAGGACGTAGTAGAGACTCCTGTGTCATTTATCTTGGTCACCAGGTAGGCAAATTAAGTATTCCATCCCAGACCACAGGTTTATATATTCATGAGTCACTCACCCGCTTACCATCATCATCTCCCTCCATCACCACAGGTCATCAACCTTTAACCCTCTTCATCTACCACCAGGTCGTCCACCTTTAACCCTCTACCACCAGGTCGTCCACCTTTAACCCTCTTCATCTACCACCAGGTCGTCCACCTTAACCCTCTTCATCTACCACCAGGTCGTACACCTTTAACCCTCTACCACCAGGTCGTCCACCTTTAACCCTCTTCATCTACCACCAGGTCGTCCACCTTTAACCCTGTACCACCAGGTCGTCCACCTTTAACCCTGTACCACCAGGTCGTCCACCTTTAACCCTCTTCATCTACCACCAGGTCGTCCACCTTTAACCCTCTTCATCTACCACCAGGTCGTACACCCTTAACCCTCTTCATCTACCACCAGGTCGTACACCCTTAACCCCTCTTCATTTACCACCAGGTCGTCCACCGCCGTCCGTCACCTGGTGGTCAGAGAGAGTATTGGAAGAGCGTGATTACGAGCTCACCAGAGAAGGACACGTGAAATCCGACCTGTTTATCGAGGAAGTGACACGTACCCACCACGAGAAGACTTACTCCTGCCAGGCCCAGAACAACAAGCAACAGAAACTTGTAGAAGAAGTCACCATAGAAATGAACTGTGAGTTTTAGTGATGATAGACTTGTAGTTTTAAGATCACAATTAAACTTTATGGAACTTTATCGGGTATTTATTATCTTGTATTTATCTTATTGTCTTGTTATCTTCTCTGATCATGTTAACATCAATAGTGAGTGATTATGTTAAGTATTTATATATCATCATAATTAAGTCTTTTTTTAACCCCATTCACTCCCAATCATCTCCACTGACGCCCTCTCACCTGTATCCCCTTTAACCATTCCCACTCATCCTTAATCATCTCCACTGACGCCCTCTCACCTTTGGCCCCCTGCAGTACGCCCCCTGAGTGTGAGGATCAAGGTGGGGGACGAACCTCTGATAGCTGGTCGTCAGTACACGTTCACCTGTGAGAGTCAGGGATCCAAGCCGGAGGCGCTTATCAAGTGGTTCGAGGAGAAGGGCGAAGTGGATGTCATGCGTACACACACAGTGAGTAACTCTTCCTCCTGTCTCCTACGTTCATGTACACACACACACACACACACACACACACACATCGGGTGAATAACTTCCCCTGTTTCTTTTTTTGTTTTCTTCCTTTCGTTTATCCAATCAATCAACTTCACCTTTTATCTCTTTATTTTCGCTTCTTCACGCCTTCATTTGCTATACCTCCTCCCCGCCTCCCTTCCTCCCTCCTTCCCTTCCTCTGTTCCTCTCTCCTCCACCCGTTCTGTCTCCCTCCCTCCCGTCTTTCACTCTCTCCCCACTCCCTCCCCCTCAGTTCTCCAGCACCTACTGTACAGTGAATTAACTCCTGAATAATATAGTTCAATCCCTTGAGTTCAGTTCCTTTCTTCTACGACGATGAATCAACCCAGTTAACAAGATTTCTTCACCCCCTGAGTACGAACACCTAATCCCTTGAGTACAGTTCCTTCCTTCTACGACGATGAATCAACCCAGTTAACAAGATTTCTTCACCCCCTGAGTACGAACACCTAATCCCTTGAGTACAGTTCCTTCCTTCTACGACGATGAATCAACCCAGTTAACAAGATTTCTTCACCCCCTGAGTACGAACACCTAATCCCTTGAGTACAGTTCCTTCCTTCTACGACGATGAATCAACCCAGTTAACAAGATTTATTCACCCCCTGAGTACGAACACCTAATACCTTGAGTACAATAATTAAAGCCCCTAATTACGATGACTTAGCCCTTTAAATATGATGAATTAACCCCATTCGATATGATGGAAGAAGGTGACATTTTCCTTAGACTTTAAACTCATCGGACTAAAAGGTCTAGATATCACTTTTAATTTACTTTGTTCAGATATTTATATGTAATTGATAATTCCTTGTGAACATTTTCTTTTAATCACAATTAGAACATTCCCTTTAATGATTTACACAGAGGAAGTCTTATTCAGGAAAGTTCTTTTGACCTGACGTAATAGGTATGTTGACTCAGGCTTTGATATTTCCAAGAACTGGACTTACAAGACAGATTTTTCTGAGTTTTGTTTTTATATCTCAAGAGTTATATGAGTCTGTTTTATTTATGGACTTGGACTTACGGTAATTTGACTATTTATATATTGGACTTTTTTGAGGTTTTAAATTTATCGTAACTTAGTCTGTATATCACTAACTTTACGTAAGAAAGAGTTTATCAGTCATCGAGTTTTACTATAATTCAAACTTTCTATAATTGAGTATTTTTATAATTTAGACTAATATAACTAATACAGCTTAAGCTTTACAATCCTGAGATAACTTGTTATTTCTTTTACATACATACTTCAACTCCGTCGGTGAGTGTAGACAAAAGGGTTATTTTTATTTATTTTTCTTCTTCCTTCTTCCTCTTGTTCTTCTCCTTGTTACGGTATTATTCATTTTGGTGATTTCTGTTTTCTTCTCTACCTTCTTATTGTTGTTCTTCTTTTACTCCTGCTCTTTCGTTTCCTCGAGCTTCACTGCTGTACTCAATGACTCAGGTCAGATTAACCTTCTAGCGCCTCGTGCCAGGGTCAGGGTCACACACAACACTTTTAGCCATTTATTATCCACACGTACAGTATCTACCTCGCTAACCACTCACTCTCAGACGCTTGGGTTGAATCCTGCACGGGGCAAAGTGGATCTTATTTTACATTTCATCTGTGTTGATTTACAGTCTAGTACACACACACACACACACACACACACAGACGTACACAAATTGGGTCACACCAGAATGCCCTTAACCAGGCAGCTGTGTGTATGTAAATGACCCTTCATGTTTGACACGCAGTGCACAGTTATTATCTCACTTGTGCAACCTCTTAGAAACACACACATACATACAAACAGACACTTACACACACACACACACACACACACACACACACACACACACACACACACGTTTCTGTTCTTATGTCTACACTCTTAATTACTTAAATCAGCACTTTTTTCATTTATTTCTTTTGTTCTTTCTTTCTAACAATTTTCTTCACTCTCTCCCTCTACTCCTTCAGTCTCATCCTCTACTTCTCCACTCTAACCTAACCTAACCTAACCACACCGTACGTCTCTCCCTCTACAGAGATCCAGTCCAGGAGAGATAACTACGGGCTCAATGATCATAGTACCGAGCCAACACGACGACGGTAAAATACTCAAGTGCCAGGCCAGCAACCCCTCAGTGCCAGGCAGTGCCATCTCTGATTCCGTCTCCCTTAAAGTGCACTGTAAGTTTGTGTGTGTGTTCTTTGTTTATATGTAAGTAAAACCTCTGATATGTTAGTTTTATTTACACGAATTATGTTTGGTTTGGTTTAGTTTAGTTTAAGCTAGGTTTATAAGGTTACGCTAGGAGTGGTTAGGTTAGGGAACGTTAGTTTAGGTTAGGTTTACGTTATGGTGGTTAATCTTAAGGTGAAATAGACCAGGGGGTTAATCTTCATGTGTTCGTAATAAGAGGCTGTGAGGGTTGGAACAGTCTTTTATAGTTCCATTTTATTATATATTTCTTTTTTAGTATTTTGTTTAATCTCAAAGACAGAAAAACGTAAAAGTTAACTAAAATTCTCAGTATGAAATGTTTTTACATCTTATTTAGATAATGAGTTTTGGATTTCGATCAACGTTTTCTTTCGTCTTCTCCATCCTAATTAATCTTTGTATTGGGTTAAACTGACCTTTCGTACCAAGTTTTTTGTTACAGTTAAATCTTTCGTCATAACTGATACAGTAATTTTTATAGCGTTTATAATGTAAAAATGTTGAGAGATTAAAGTTAAGGAAAAGTGCAAGCAAAGCTGATTGGTGAAAGAGGGGGAAGGGAGAAGAGCTTAAAAAGGGTCTTCGTTGAGTTGAATACTTCACCTTCCTCCCCTGTGCTGAGGGCCCTGGGGGCTACCAAGACCCAGGTGTACAGTAAGAGTATAAACATTGTATCCTGGTGGTGGAGGAACATAGTACTTCCCTCAACATGATGACTCCCCTATATATCTACACACTGGTCCTCGAAATAGTAAAATAATGACATGTTTTGGTACTTGATTTCCTGGTGATTATAACTGTAATTTAATTTCATGTGTTTCTCCACTACACAATATCTGGTCCAAGAAAAAAACAAACACCCTTCAGAGGCGTACCTTGAGTGTGCTTGCCACCCTTCACTCTCTGACATGGGGGAGGAGAAGTGAGGGTTGGGTCGGAGGAGGAGATAAACAGACAATGAACAAGGCAAAGGGTCGCAGATTCTCCCCCTCACTCCTCAGTATAAGGCAGGAAGAGGGTTGAAGCCCCCTCCATCATATTCTACCTTGTGGACGTAATGTCAAGGTAGAAGTAGATTGGAGTAGGAAGGGAATGAATACAGTTACTAGTCACTCAAAGATTATCATTAATCTTTGTAAAGGAACAGAGTGGGTGCTAGTGTTGAACCATGGAGAACTCCGGAATTGACAGAGACATAAAGAAAAAGGAGGAGAGGAATAATAAAGGGATAAATGATAAGGTAGGGGAAGGAGAGTAAAAAGGAGAGTGTGGAGAATAAGGAGAAACTGAAGATAAAAGGAAATTGAAGAAAGATAAATTATGGTAAAGAGAGAGAGAGAGAGAACTTTATTTGAGGGGGATGAGAGAAGGTCCTGGTGGGGGGTGTAAGAGTGGATGAGAGAAGGTCCTGGTGGGGGGTGTAAGAGTGGATGAGAGAAGGTCCTGGTGGGGGGGTGTAAGAGTGGATGAGGGAAGGTCCTGGTGGGGGGTGTAAGAGTGGATGAGAGAAGGTCCTGGTGGGGGGGTGTAAGAGTGGATGAGAGAAGGTCCTGGTGGGGGTGGGGGGTGTAAGAGTGGATGAGAGAAGGTCCTGGTGGGGGGGTGTAAGAGTGGATGAGAGAAGGTCCTGGTGGGGGGGTGTAAGAGTGGATGAGAGAAGGTCCTGGTGGGGGTGGGGGGTGTAAAAGTGGATGAGAGAAGGTCCTGGTGGGGGGTGGGGGTGGATGAGAGGCATTTTTGTCATAGTTGAGAGAGGTAGTAGTGAGTGAGATGATGATGAAGAATGTTATTGTGTTTAGTGAGTGAGAGAGGCGGTGAAGAAGGTAAATATGTTATCGAGTAGAAGGAATGGAGGTGAGGAGAGCATGTATTATAATTAATGTTCTTTTTGTTCTTGTGTTTTCTTATTCTTCTTATTTTTCTTGTTGTTGCTGTTCTAACTATTATTAATTTTATTATTATTATTATTCAGGGAAGGTTTACAAAAGAGAGTAATTTAAGTGAGTCGTGTGTTGGTTATGAGTCCTTAATCTCACCTAAGAACAGTGAAGTGAGGCTGTAAGTGGCTGTGGTTGGCTATCTTTTTCTGGAAATGCTGTTGAGCGTGACGTCTATTGGCTATGAAGAGCATAAGATTACCATTGATTGGCCATCAGTGATTGCACTCACCCGAGAGGGGATAGATAAGCATAATATTCAGGGAACAAATTTACCTACATCTCTACCTGTTCTATAGCGGACACTACTCGTGCCAGGTACATCAGACACGATAGCCAGCAGTCCTTCAGCAACCTCAACCTAACAAACAATTTACGTTTATGCGTCATGTATACAGAGGAGCCGCTCTGTTCTTGTTTTAAAGCTCCTCTGTCCATTTGTTCTGAACCACTTTGTAAATCATACACACGCCAGAATTTTTTTGGACACCTCAAAATTTCCTTCTTTGATCTTTACATCAACATTGACACAGACGAGCAGCTAAAGGGAGCTTATATATATATATATATATATATATATATATATATATATATATATATATATATATATATATATATATATATATATATATATATATATATATATATATATATATATATATATATATATATAGTCCTCTCCTGGTGTGGTCCAGGCCAGACATTTGCCACCGTCCCAACCCTCCTACATCTGGTGTGCTCTATCAGCCATCTTCTACTGATCTTTCCAAATCTCTTTCAGTTGTGGCTCACCACGTAATTCCTCTTTCCCATCTCTTTATCTTGCTCTCTATTTTCCTCTTACACGTTCTCTTCCCCAGCCTTTCCTTCGTTCGTTGTACATGATGTTCCTACCTCAACATACTCGTACTACGACTAACTCTTTTCTCTAAAATGTTCCTCCATCCCAATTTGTTCTCTTATCTCCTACAATTATTATTATTATTATTATTATTATTATTACTTTTTCGCCCCCCAGGCCCCGATGTGGGTCACTGACCCCGTGCCCGGGTGGGCTAATCCCCGTAAAAAAAAAAAAAAAAAAAACTCATTCTCTCCACCATTTTACGAGTCACTCCTCATCGTTTCTCACCTATGACTCACTCCTCGTCGTCTCCTCTCCCTCACAGACGCGCCCATCGTGGTGCTGGAGATGGGCAGGAACCTGGTGCCCAGCTCCATCAAGCAGGGTGATGACGTGTACTTCGAGTGTCGCGTCACAGCCAATCCCGACCCTTACAAGATCAGCTGGGAGAAGAATGTGAGTATTATCATGTGTGTGTGTGTGTGTGTGTGTGTGTGTTGCTTTATTTAACTTTATTACCAACAAATTATTCGATTATAAAGTGTTATATAAACTTGTATTATTTTCTACTCATTCATTTATTCATTTTCTAATCCTATTGCCTCACTATTGACTGGCTGTATTATATAGCTCATACAACTTATTTATCATTCATTAAAATTTTTCTCAGAATTATAGAAGCAAGTACTCTCTCGTATACAGTTACAACCTTAATGTATCAACACACACAATTATTCACTCTTTTACTGTCAACAATGGCTCTACACACAGAACTTCGTTGATTAAAATAAATTCTTATGTTAGGAGGAAATGGGAGGAGGGTTTGTGTCATACTAATTCCTCTGAAATATGTATATGTTGTGATCCTCCTGACCAGATGTTGAGTACACTTGACCTTTTAGTTACTCCTTCACAAGTCGCTGGATTTTTTTTCCCTAACAAGGAATAACTATTTTTTTTCTGTTTGCAGGTGAGGACTTACTATATATAGGGTGTCTCAGAGAAATGTCCCTTCTTCCCCCCCTCCCTCCCTCCAACTCACAGTGCTTCAGGGAGCAGGCAGGGATGGAGGGAGGCAGGCAGGCAGGGAGGCAGGGACATTTTTCTGGTACACTCTATAAACATTTATTTATTCTTACTTTATCTATATATTGTATTATTAATCATCATTATTTTAGAGGGCATAGTATCATAATATATCTACATTACCGTCACCTCAAGATTATATAATCAGTGTTGGAGTTTTTAATTATTTGAGATACAGTGTGGGTGTTGTGTGTGTGTGTGTGTGTTTGTGTGTGTGAATTGAATTAAACAGTTTGAAACAGTTTATTTAGCCAGAAAAACACAGATACAGAGTGGATAATAATAACAATATAACATGGCTGAGCCAGTTGAGAACCGTTAACGCGGTGCCTTGCCAGAACCTAACATTTTCACATTCCGCGGTCGTGAACCCCATTACGCCGAGAGCGGCTGGCAAGCCGCGCCATTTTTGGATCCAAACCTCCCGCCATCCGCCATGTTGTGCAAGAGGCGCGAAAATGGTGCGCACAAGGTCGCCCAGTCATCAAAACATTACCGAGTTCTTCACCCGCCACCCACTACAGCCGGCCCAAGTCAGTGATAGTGATAATTATAGTGAGGATATGGACTTATATGAACTTTGGGGGGTTTGACAAAGAGGCCCTGCAAGCCTCTGTGGTGGATAGTGATACAATTGATACAAGTGATACAGGTGAGGGCCAATAATCTGCCCTCTGCCTCGGAGCCAACCGCCCATCCCCGTGTGCCCAGCCATCTTTTCTACTAATGTAAGTGTTAAAAAACCTAATATTATTGATATTTCTCTTAATTATTAATTGTGTGTGCATGCCATCATAAAGTTAATATAATATTTTTACTACAACATAGTTGTGTGTCGTCAAAAAGTGGAGTTTGGGGATCGGCCCGGACTCCATTTCAATTAATCCCATATGTTATGTTATTCACTTTACGCGTTTCTCACTTTCCGCGGTACCCTCCGGGTTACATTAACTGCATAATATGAGGACCAACTGTATACATTTATCACAAGGAAGTATTATGTAACATTTAGTATCATCTGGAATAGTACAATAGCATGGTGGTAATAAGAACATCTCATAATGTTACCACTGTTATCACTTCAATATTTATTTATTTTATTTTTTCAGTTAATTTTTTTATTTATATTATAAATATATACATAAATTACAGTGGAATTTCTGACGTTCGTCTTGGATACCCACAAAATGTTCTATACTACTGAGGGTATACACAAACACTTGTTGTCTTAAAAGTAGGTTCTATTCTCGTACGGGAGATATATATACAGTAGGACCCAGGAGCTCGCTTCAACACCACGAAGACTCTGTCTTCACTCTCTCTATGTATTACTGCGCGCTGGGATGTACAGATGCCAGCATTCACAAGCTGAATACATAAAGTATAAATATGATAATTTATATACATAGCATGGTGCACAATAAATGGAATATTACATAGAATTAATACATGTTCTGTAATACTTTACTATACATAATTAATGGAGTAATATAAGAGAAATATAATAATACACAGCTGAAGGTACTACTTTGTGTCCATATCATACAGAATTGAAAAATTCAAGTATAATGGGGAAGCAGTACAACATGGGTTGTACAGTATTAAGGTTGAACAAGAGGACAGAGCTGTCAGGATTATGTTTAGTTGGGAAATATACTATTGCAATGGTAATTTCTTATCTATTTACATGACAATTTCCGATAAAACGGTCTTGATGGTACAATAAAAGCAGGTACTGTAAATATAGCAAGTGTTACAAGAAATATAAAGGGAGCGTAGTCTTTGCTCGGATGGGTGGGGATAAGTTGTTCCACACCTTCACACCCTGATATTTTATGGAGGTCTGGGACTGAGAGGAGCGCATGGAGGGTGGTCTTAGTAGCTCTGAGTGCTTTAAGTAGTATCTCTGATTATTCCGGAACTGGCAATAATTATTGTTAAGCAAGTGATTGATAGATTTGTAAACAAAGAGGGCACATCAGTAGGTGTTAATATCTTCTAATGTTAACATTTTAAATTTAGCAAATTTTTCGTTTGTGTGATCTGTTTTTTTTGAGTAGCTCATTGTCCGTACAACTCTCTTTTGTGCAGTAACCAGAGATTGTGTTTTTGAAGAGCCAGACGCCCCCCATAGTGTGTGACAGTGTATCAGTTGTTGGTAAACAGGATCATGATAGATTTCTTTCATTGCTGTGAGAGTGAGTGACTGTCGAGTGTGATACATGATACCTCACTATTTATTGACTTTGCTGTGAATGACTTGTATGTGGTTTCTCCAGTTAAGTTTCTCATCAACAATAACTCCGAGGAATTTAGTATTTTGTTCGCGTTTGAGGACTGTATTACACTACCAAGGTACAGGGGGTCCAAGTCTTGGGGTAAGTTTTTTCTTCTGTGAAAGATCGTGTAGTGGGTTTTCTCGAGGTTTAAGGTCAGTTTATTATGTATTATTACCCAGGTCCCGACTTTAGTTAATTCAGTGTTCATAGTTCTCATCAAGGATTGGAGGTCTGAGTTGCTGGCATAGAGATTACTATCATCTGCAAATAAGTTATATTTTATGAGTGTGCTGGCGTGGACTATGTCGTTTATGTACAACAAAAACAGTACTGGACCGAGAATGAAACCTTAGGGGACGCCATACAAGATTGGCAAGGAGTCAGATTGGTGAATATTATAGCAAACATACTGCTTCCTGTTGGACAGATATGAGGTAAACCAATTGTGGGACAGGCCCCTAACGCCGCAATGTTCATGCTTTGAAAGGAGGATGGTATGGTCAACAGTATCAAAGCCTCTGTCTAACTGGATGTCTGTATGCCAGCCGCTCTGTCTAACTGGATGTTTGTATGCTAGCCTCTCTGTCTAACTGGATGTCTGTATGCCAGCCTCTTTGCCTAACTGGATGTCTGTATGCCTGTCTGTCCGTTGAACTCTGAGTAAGCTTTTCAATTACGATAGACTTCTCCTTAATGTGGTCGGACGCTGCACCATCAAAGGCCTCTATTAAATTAAAGGAAAAAAAGGGAAACAAAACTGAAAATTACAGAAATAAACGAAAGATAAAAAGAAATATAAGAAATACGGAAGAAATAACAAACGCAATATCTCGCTTTCGGTCAGAATTCATATAGGAAAAATATTATCTTGTTATTTCCCTCTGTTTCCTCTTCTTCTCTGATGTATAAACAGGGGGTCAGTAAAGGTCACTGCCTGGGTCATGTTTTCCCCGAGGATATCAGAGAGAGAGAGAGAGAGAGAGAGAGAGAGAGAGAGAGAGAGAGAGAGGTGTATAAGACAGAAAGAGAAAAGGGGTGAAAAAGAGGAAGCGAAAGACAAAAAACAGAGAGAAGAGAGACTTGGGAAGCGAAGGAAAGAGAGTGTGATGAATTGATAAAGTGAGAGAGAGAGAAATAGAAAGAGACAGAGAGAGAGGGAGTCGCGCACTTGTTCATAAAGAAAATGGTAAAAGAAAACATGCTCAGGTATTGATTACCTTTAAAGTCAGGTGGAAATGTTGGTATTGTACATAGGTAATTATTATTGTGAAGTTGATGATGATGAGGATGGTGATGATAATGGGGATGGTGATGGCAGTGATGTTGATGGGGATATGGTGGTGATAGTAGTGTTGGTGCTCAAATAGTGGTGATGTGGAGGTAGTAGTGGTAATATTTGTTAACGGTAATTGCAGTGAAAGTAGTGGTGGTGATGATGTTGGTGGTGGTAGTTGTTATGTTGGAGCAGAATTACAATGGAATATAAAACAGAATCCCTAAAACAGGGAAATACGACGTGTTATAATATATATATATGCAAGTAAATCACTGTAGGTGCGCCGGATTTGGTAAAACGTTGCTCTGAACACCTAAGCGGCACGGATGGTCCCCATTAGAGGTTCACGGAGCCATAAGCTCGTTGAACAGGCTTTGTGTGAAATATAACAGAGTCTAGAATAGTATCCTGGTGGCCCAGAGGTAGCGTTCCCCGGATCGTGGGTTCGAATCCTGGCGGGGTGAGGTGTTGATTATATGTAGAAGTCCACGTGCTTTATTGGTCTAATGAAATATATATATATATATAAATATATATATATATAATATATATATATATATATATATATATATATATATATATATATATATATGTAACCGGTCGGAATTTGCTGGACTTTATTTTCTCACTTGACTTGGGGTATTTTAAAGATTATAAGATGGTAATGGCAGTGGAAGCGCCCCTTTGAGAAAAATCCCGAACCAGCACAAGAACACTTAAATCTACTAAACAAAATGAATTGTCCGTGACCCGTGGAAGGATAGCGTCTGTGACTGGGATGAATGAGACACACTGTAAAATTTAGACACTTATATTCCCTCCAACACTACAAACACAATCAAATAATGGTACACCAATATGCGCACCTCTTAACTTGAACTTAAAACACTACTCTGGGGAATAAAAGTTATACATGATATAGAAAATATTAGAAACTCAGGCAACAATAAATTTGAAGTATTAAGAAATGTTGCTTGCACACATGAAACAGGCCTTAAGGGCTTTCACAAAATAATATCAGTCACTTAGGAATTGGTATTAAAAAATAAGAAATTAAATACTCTACAAGGAATAGGCCTTAAGGGCTTTCAACAAAATAATATCAGTCCTTGAGGAAATGGTAATAAAAAATAAGAAATTAAATACTCTACAATGAATAGGCCTTAAGGGCACTCAACAAAATTATATCACCCCAACAGATGCACTCTTCCTAACCTAACTTAAACACTACTCTGGGGAACAAAGGTTATACCTGAGATCAGAATTATGGAGAAAAATTAGATGCATTAAAAGAATCAAATCACAGTATCTCTCTGGTTCCACTTAATGACACAAACATTCAAAAACAATACTATCAAAATTATTTAGGAACTATTAAACTACACACGTCAAGATAATATCAGTCTGAGAAATGGTATTAACTACACCCGTAATAAGGGAGATGAAATGTTCCTCTAGGTATCTCCTAGAGTCCTAGACTCACTGTCTCAGTGTGTGACCATTAATTTACTCAGATAGCCTCAGTGTACTCCCAGTGCGTCCATGGGCGGAAGGGAGTGAGCCAATCAGACCTTGTACAGTTGAGAGAAGCTTTAGCTTCCCGTTAGCAAGAGGGTTTCACTAAGCTGCTCGAGACATGTGGTGTTGTGAGCCGAGGTAGAGGAGAGCTGATGACCCCAACGATCGTCCCGTCGTCAGCTGGGCACCCAGGCGGCTAGATTCCCTCAAGAGATCCTTTGATACCCCGCTAAACAGTGACAGGCCTACACTGATCGGTCCAATGGCGACAATCGCCACCCTCAATCATCAACGGCAGTCTCAAACGGCAGTCAATCTCTCGCAGTCAAACTCCGGTCAACTCCTGTCAAGTGGGTTCTGACGGAAACCTTGTTATACTGCAATAGCGCAGCACAGGTGACTAGGCCACGTGACTATTTCTGTGACGGACGCGCAGGGACGTCTTGTATCTCTGACTGCTCCCCGTGACTGAGGACCAGTCAGCGTCACGTCTCCTCTCAAGGCGTTAGCTTAGGCCTACGTGACATATTTTCCGCCTAACTAATAACTCCTTGGGACACCCGTAACATTATTCAGACTGATAAACGATCTATAACAATTTCAAATTCAATAATAGTCCCTTAACTTCATGAATTGCATCATTATTAATTCGGTAAATTACATTTAATATCATATAGGCCTAGTTCCGCAATCTCTCGCTATGAGCAGGGAGCGCTCTCTTCCCTCCGACGACCTTGAACGCTCAGTGTTGCCAATGGCGGGGCATTCGAAATTTCTGAATATTATATATATATATATATATATATATATATATATATATATATATATATATATATATATATATATATATATATATATATATATATATATATATATATATATATATATATTAGGGTGGTCCTTATTTTGGGGCAAAAAACAAAATTTGCCATATTTTTGTCACAGATCCTGGCAAAAGTTTCCATTTGGGGTAGAAACATTGCCTGTAAAATATTTTTTAAATATCTTAATAATTAGACGTTGCTCAAGTCAAATGAAATTTAACAATGCCTATGCTTAATGTTCATAACACATCATTTCCTAGCCCCCAAGCCTGGGGCCCCCCACTTAGTCTAAGTGGGTATTAGCTGCTCAAGGCAGCGGTCGCATGAGGACCAGTCTCACTCTTTGTCGCCCAGTAAGGTCTGCTTGAGGGCATTAGGGAATGATTTCCTGTGGTCAGCAACTGCCTGCAGTAGATACTGCAGTTGCTGTTCGTCCTTGGTGATGCGGCCTGAGAAATCTTGGACTAAGGCTACTCCTCTTTCTGCATGATCATTGATCACAGACAAAGCTTGTACACTGGCTTCTGCATTTTAGAAGCCAGGATCATCTTTCCACTGTTCTATTGGGAGGGCCAGGAAATCTGTATTCAAGTTGAGCTTTTTGAAAAATGATTTTGTGTTCTTTGTCGTGAAATCATATAGGTTCTTCACTTGGAGTGTGTCTGGATTGATTGTAACCCGTTTGACATGCTTTTCTTCTCCAATAACGATGTTCATAGCTTCCAACATGCGGTCCTTCACTGCTGGGAGAACATCGTCATCAAAGAAGGCCAATGCAACCAACTCTTCTGACAAGTACCAGAGGTGTCTCATCATTTTGTGGAAAGTTGCCTTTGATATGGCATCGCTGATAGTACTGTAGTCTTGTAGAGCTTTAAGCAACATCAGATCTCCTTTTGGTGCCTTTGCAGCAAGTGGAGCAGTTGTCCAAGCCTTCACATATATTCGGGCAAAGAAAATGCACAAATCTTAGTCCTCTGTTCTCCTTTGGAGTAAACTTAAACTGAGAACGGAATAACCACACTTTGAAGGAATAAATGGTCTTTGCCATCCTGCTTGGTGCATTGCACCAGGAGCAGAAAATCGTACTCCCCGAGAAGGTGATGTGCCAAGGAAGATGGAGGCCAGCTCTAGCAGCTCTCGATAATCATCTCGAAGCTGTGTTTTCAATAGAGCCTTCTCAATGTAGTCGGTTAGATCGTCCCTAACAGCTCTGACCGATTCTTCTGCCAGATCGTCGGTGGAGGAATCTTCAAACTTCTGCTTGTCAATTTGTTCCCATTTAGCTTGGAATCTTCGGAACAGCTGTATGTCATGAGCAGCTGAGTGCCCCATTACAGCTTCAAAAGCTTTTGAGTTTCTGTCTTTCTTGAAGAGTTCTTTTTCAAACTACTCCACTTGTCAAACATTTTGTGCACTTGATTCACACAATCTGGTTTGTGGTGTGTAGGAATGTTTGCTTTTGTCCAAAATTGAAGAACTTTGTCTGTGACTTCCCCAGCTGCCACTCTGATGGGTTTTTTCTGTAGGAGATGCAGGCTTAAAAAATACTGTAACACTTGCCTGTTTGAAGGTAACTTGCCCCTGTATTGTCATCACATAATGTCTTTATCAAATACACATTTTCTCGTGTTTTTACTCCTGCATTAGCCATTTTGACCTGAGGAATAAAGAAATTAACTAATATAAATTAATAATGAGAATATTCTGCAGAACTGTTTCTAATTTCCCCAATCATCAATCACGACCAGCAAAAACTAACCACAATCGTGCCAAATGCGACGCACTAGTGGTGGGCGTAATCGGCTACAAAGTAATCGACTACACCGATTACTTAATTTTTGACAACTTTGAGCAACCTCTAAATATTAATATATTTAAAAAAACTGTACACACAATGTTTTTGTCCTAAATTGACACTTTTAGCACGGTCTGTGGTAAAAAATTCCAAAGTTGAAAAATAAGGACCACCCATATATATATATATATATATATATATATATATATATATATATATATATATATATATATATATATATATATATATATATATATATATATATTTGTTGCCATTATAATTCACATATCTACCTACATCAGTATATAAGCGATACATAAATTTATAGAAACTTAATTAGAACACATCACCAACTTACAAACATAACACTGTCTTGATAAATGGCGGTAATCCACCTACTTATCGAGGCTCATCTCAAACATTACTTCACCTGCAACAGCCTGTCTTCCCTCTCCGTCAATTTAGCTTCAAAATGTCTTCCATTTTTCATCTGTTATGGCACAGGAGCCTCAGAGTTGCTCGGTAGTGAGGAAGAATATTGCATCGAGTGTTTAGCGTGACGGTGTGAGGCTGAGGGCCAAGAGAATATCTTTGTTGAGTGTTGGCCAAATATTGACAACTGACAACACTTATTGTTTACCTCCATCAGCTGATCTAGAAGTAGCCCGAACTACGTCTTTGTTTACTATAATCCAGGGGTTCTCAACCAGGGGGGTATTCCCCCCAGGGGGGGGGGGGAATTCAGGTTTTCAGGGGGGGGGGAAACTGATACTAATATGGAAAAAATAAAGGATTTTCAGTATTATATGCATATTATTTGGAATGCACTTTTTGAGGCAGACAATCTTGGAAAGGAGGGGGAATGACATTCTGACATATGGTGAAAGGGGTGCACGGGGCAAACAAGGTTGAGAACCACTGCTATAATCAGATGTTCTCGAGACGGAGACGATGTTGGATCGAAGTTTTTGTAGGTTTACGTGTTTTTATGCCCATAGTACGGGTTATAACTATGAAAGCTATTTTAATATAAAAATTGTGTGTCATATTGAACTTCGCGACAAGAAGTTTTATCACAAAGGTCAGGACACCGTGATGGATGTGATCTATACATCACTCAGTTATTGGCTTCTCTTACTCAAGGAGAACTTTCCCTTTTCTGATATTTTCCTGACACTTATAAACAATAATGTACAAAATACTGGCAAACTTTTTCTAATATTAGAGCGAAGATGTTTGAACCTTAATTATATTTACCTCCGCTGCCGATATTGGTAAAGACTGATGACAATCTTTCCCTAATATATATATATATATATATATATATATATATATATATATATATATATATATATATATATATATATATATATATATATATGTATATATATTATGCCTTAAGATTGATAGGAAACACCTTGGTGGCGTTTCATTGGAAGACGTGTTGTTGTTGTTGTGAGCATTAATGATGGCAGCATGACCCAGTTTTGATGATAAAGTAGACATGTTGAAGCCTTAATATGGCGTCAGATAAAGCCTATCAATATCTCAGTATAGGTGATAAGAGGAGGTCATCCAATAATGATCCGGCGGCGGCGTCAGCCTTTCTCACATAAGCAGGTGATGTAGGAAGGATTTTGATAGTGGAACAATCCTTCATCGTTGAGCGGGGCTCCGGGGCCTTCATCATGCATTATATATGTAAAGAAGTCTAAGGCAAGCGGCCCGCCTCAACACCCACCCATTACCCCTGACTTATGGTTCTGGCTGCTGTTCCTTATTGGCCCACACAAGGGTCCTTCACCCCATTGGCCCACACAAGAGTCCTTCACCCCATTGGCCCACACAAGGGTCCTTCACCCCTTTGGCCCACACAAGGGTCCTTCACCCCTTTGGCCCACACAAGGGTCCTTCACCCCATTGGCCCACACAAGGGTCCTTCACCCCATTGGCCCACACAAGAGTCCTTCACCCCATTGGCCCACACAAGGGTCCTTCACCCCTTTGGCCCACACAAGGGTCCTTCACCCCTTTGGCCCACACAAGGGTCCTTCACCCCATTGGCCCACACAAGGGTCCTTCACCCCATTGGCCCACACAAGGGTCCTTCACCCCATTGGCCCACACAAGGGTCCTTCACCCCTTTGGCCCACACAAGGGTCCTTCACCCCATTGGCCCACACAAGGGTCCTTCACCCCTTTGGCCCACACAAGGGTCCTCTCTCACCCCTTTGGCCCACACAAGGGTCCTTCACCCCATTGGCCCACACAAGGGTCCTTCACCCCATTGGCCCACACAAGGGTCCTTCACCCCATTGGCCCACACAAGGGTCCTTCACCCCTTTGGCCCACACAAGGATCCTTCACCCATTTGGCCCACACAAGGGTCCTCTCCCACCCCTTTGGCCCACACAAAGGCCCCTAAAACCCCATTGGCCCACACAAGGGTCCTTCACCCCATTGGCCCACACAAGGGTCCTTCACCCCTTTGGCCCACACAAGGGTCCTCTCTCACCCCTTTGGCCCACACAAGGGTCCTTCACCCCATTGGCCCACACAAGGGTCCTTCACCCCATTGGCCCACACAAGGGTCCTTCACCCCATTGGCCCATACAAGGGTCCTTCACCCCTTTGGCCCACACAAGAATCCTTCACCCATTTGGCCCACACAAGGGTCCTCTCCCACCCCTTTGGCCCACACAAAGGCCCCTAAAACCCCTTTGGCCCACACAAGGGTCCTTCACCCCTTTGGCCCACACAAGGGTCCTTCACCCCTTTAGCCCACGCAAGGGTCCTTCACCCCTTTGGCCCACACAAGAGTCCTTCACCCCTTTGGCCCACACAAGAGTCCTTCACCCCTTTGGCCCACATAAGGGTCCTTCACCCCATTGGCCCACATTTGAGTCCTTCACCCCTTTGGCCCACACAAGAGTCCTTCACCCCTTTGGCCCACATAAGGGTCCTTCACCCCTTTGGCCCACACAAGAGTCCTTCACCCCTTTGGCCCACACAAGGGTCCTTCACCCCTTTGGCCCACACAAGAGTCCTTCACCCCTTTGGCCCACACAAGAGTCCTTCACCCCTTTGGCCCACGCAAGGGTCCTTCACCCCTTTGGCCACCACAAGAGTCCTTCACCCCTTTGGCCCACACAAGGGTCCTTCACCCCTTTGGCCCACACAAGGGTCCTTCACCCCTTTGGCCCACACAAGGGTCCTCTCTCACCCCTTTGGCCCACACAAGGGTCCTTCACCCCATTGGCCCACACAAGGGTCCTTCACCCCATTGGCCCACACAAGGGTCCTTCACCCCATTGGCCCACACAAGGGTCCTTCACCCCTTTGGCCCACACAAGAGTCCTTCACCCCATTGGCCCACACAAGAGTCCTTCACCCCTTTGGCCCACACAAGAGTCCTTCACCCCTTTGGCCCACACAAGGGTCCTTCACCCCTTTGGCCCACACAAGAGTCCTTCACCCCATTGGCCCACACAAGCGTCCTTCACCCCTTTGGCCCACACAAGAGTCCTTCACCCCTTTGGCCCACACAAGAGTCCTTCACCCCATTGGCCCACACAAGAGTCCTTCACCCCTTTGGCCCACACAAGAGTCCTTCACCCCTTTGGCCCACACTTAACCCTCTAACGTCCACCACTTTGTTTTTCCTGGAGGCAATGACTACATTATGAAACAGTTGTCACAAACTTCATCTCGAACTACAATCTGCGCATTAAGGACAACCTAAACTGAGACTTTGAGAAACATTTCGATCCGCAAAATGCTTTAGTTAATCCTTAATCTGCATCTCGGGGACTAGCTATTGATACAGTTTTTAGAGCAAAATTTTCAGTATTTGTTGGTACATTGTATTCAACGTTTAATATTAATTTATTCTATATTGGATTTGTTTTTTATGTGTCAATAGTTTTTGTTTCAATACCAAAGCATTTTATTTCATGTATTTATATATTTTAGCCCTGATGTTGAGTAGAGATATTGTTAAAACGTTACCAAACAAATATGACGCTGTTTATGCATTAGTTGGTACTGTTATCCGTCCCTTATATAATATATATATATATATTATATTATATATATATATATATATATATATATATATATATATATATTATATATTATATATATACTGCATATCTTTGTGGTGTCTTGCTGCAGTCTACAGTGGCAACATTCTTGTGTAAGATATAAGTTGTAAGAGTTACATGTGCAGGGCTGAGTTTTATAATTTCAGTTGAGGAAAGAAAACTCTTTTCATTTTGTAGCAAGTTTTCTTGCATTAATTTTTAAAAGGCATTCTACCAAGGATTGTTTCTCTAACTCCTATAATGAAACTATTGTTTACAGACACTGGCGCTCTAACACAACATAATTTATATCTAAAATAATAATAATATGAATTAGGAAATTGTTCTAAGTAACACTGACTTATGTTGTCTTATATGACAACATAAGATACATTTTAGCTATATAAGGTAAAGTTAGATATAAGTATAACACATATAGACCGTAGCTGCATCACGGGACGAGTGTGGATGTGTGTACCTGCATCACGGGACGAGTGTGGATGTGTGTACCTGCATCACGGGACGAGTGTGGATGTGTGTCATCACGGGACGAGTGTGGATGTGTGTACCTGCATCACGGCACGAGTGTGGATGTGTGTACCTGCATCACGGGACGAGTGTGGATGTGTGTACCTGCATCACGGGACGAGTGTGGATGTGTGTACCTGCATCACGGGACGAGTGTGGATGTGTGTACCTGCATCACGGGACGAGTGTGGATGTGTGTACCTGCATCACGGGACGAGTGTGGATGTGTGTACCTGCATCACGGCACGAGTGTGGATGTGTGTACCTGCATCACGGGACGAGTGTGGATGTGTGTACCTGCATCACGGGACGAGTGTGGATGTGTGTACCTGCATCACGGGACGAGTGTGGATGTGTGTACCTGCATCACGGGACGAGTGTGGATGTGTGTACCTGCATCACGGGACGAGTGTGGATGTGTGTACCTGCATCACGGGACGAGTGTGGATGTGTGTACCTGCATCACGGGACGAGTGTGGATGTGTGTACCTGCATCACGGGACGAGTGTGGATGTGTGTACCTGCATCACGGGACGAGTGTGGCTGTGTGTACCTGCATCACGGGACGAGTGTGGCCTTCTGAAGGAATCAATTAAAGGCTGCTGCACCATCATTGTATTTGTCTTCAACTTTACACCTCACTACCAATACACTATATTTACCTCTACACTCTACACCATCAAACACTCAGATGCTCCAACTTTCATTTCAGACTCTCACATAAACCCAATTTTTTTTTTAGTTCCATACACAACTCTAATGTTCCTTCTCACTCAATATTTATCCACCAATATGATTATTCTCCCTCGATCAAATTTAAGGGTTTATTAACTTCATTTTACCCCCACCTTTTGCCCCTCCCACCCCTCTCACCCCCCCCCCACCCCTCTCACTCCCCCCCTCTCCCCACGTCTCCATTATCTCTCATCTCTCCCCTCATGTTGATGGTCTCTCGTCAATCATATTTATAACCTTAGTATCTTCTCTCTATATACTCAATCACCTTAACCATATCTTCATTTCTCCTTTAAGATCATTATTATTGTGTTTTTTTTTTCCAAATATCTTCAAAATTTCCTCAATCGTTTATATTTTAATTGAACTTGAGAATTTATCTATAGTATCAGTTATGTTTTATGATTCTGTCTTGTTTTATATTTACTTTATCTCGCCACAATGTATTTCCTTCTTTGACTCATTAAGAAAACATTATATTTACAAACAATCAAAACACTATTGTGGTACAAAAAAAATGACCGTTTATATCAGGAAGAACAACATCAAAAAATATACTAAACTTTTCTTCCCTAAACTTACCACCAGGGAAAAAATTGGTTCTTGCCTTGAGAGAATTACTGAAAGAAGTACCTCCTTCTTCTGGGTCCTGAATAAAGTCATGCTATACACTACCACAGAACAGTATATCAAAGAACGTTCAGCTTTTAAAACATCTTTCATAGTATACTGTGTATATATAGCCATCCAATTCTTCATCAGCTAAACCTTTCGTGAATAATACAACGTAAACTGTGTAACATGAGAGTCAGTTTCTATAGAAGTTTACACACCAGACCCTCCCTCTCCTGTACACGCCAGACCCTCCCTCTCCTGTACACACCAGACCCTCCCTCTCCTGTACACGCCAGACTCTCCCTCTCCTGTACACGTCAGACTCTCCCTCTCCTGTACACGCCAGACTCTCCCTCTCCTGTACACACCAGACTCTCCCTCTCCTGTACACACCAGACTCTCCCTCTCCTGTACACACCAGACTCTCCCTCTCCTGTACACACCAGACTCACCCTCTCCTGTACACACCAGACTCTCCCTCTCCTGTACACGCCAGACTCTCCCTCTCCTGTACACGCCAGACTCTCCCTCTCCTCTACACGCCAGACTCTCCCTCTCCTCTACACGCCAGACTCTCCCTCTCCTCTACACACCAAACTCTCCCTCTCCTGTACACGTCAGACTCTCCCTCTCCTGTACACGCCAGACTCTCCCTCTCCTCTACACACCAGACTCTCCCTCTCCTGTACACGTCAGACTCTCCCTCTCCTCTACACGTCAGACTCTCCCTCTCCTCTTCTGTTCTGGTGTTGCAATAAGGTAACTTTATTCTTAGGGATATACAACAGGTCCCTACGTAATGCTCACCACCAACCATAAATAATTTAATGGGAAAAAAAGGCGTCGGACGGCTTAGACTTGGTAAATTTTTAATGTGTGGCAAGAGAGGGTGGAAGGTTGTGTGTGTGTGTGTGTGGGTGTGTGTGGGTGTGTGGGTGTGGGTGTGTGGGTGTGTGTGGTTCTGGTTAAGTATTAAGACACGTTGAGGAAGAGTGGATGTGTTGGACAGGTGAAGGAAGAGAGTGTGTGTGTGTATTTATAGAGAAAGGGAGATTACGTGAACTGTTTATAGTAATTAGAGGGAGGGAGAGGGAAAGACAGACTGGTGGATAGAGAAGCTGGAGAAGCATAAGGGGCAAGAAAAAAACTGGGAATCTACATATGTTTTTATTTTTTTTGTTTATCTCTGCACATATCTACTGATGAAGTACATATATGTTTGGCAGACAATGATGCGTGTGTACATAGACATATGAATAAAGAGAGAGAGAGAGAGAGAGAGAGAGAGAGAGAGAGAGAGAGAGAGAGAGAGAGAGAGTAAAATATAACAGGACAAAGTAACAAAGAAATTTAAAATGAAATAACAGACATAAAGAAACGACAGATTTCCCAAAGAGATTTTACATCAGGTAATACAACAACTCCACAGAGCATTACTGTACAAATCCTCCACATAATGAAAAAACTGAACACACAACTAACCTTTGTGACAAGTCTAGAAATAAGCAAACAAAGTCAACCTTTAAAATTATACCAAGCTCGTCTAGGCAATTGAGAAAAAACCCACAAACACAGGTTTCAAGAACACTCCCCCACCCCTCCAAATCCCTTCTCCTTCTCACACACAAACCCGGACACGTCTCTCCCTTAAAATAATCTTGCAGGAGGTAAGGTAATATCCTGCCCGACATATGTTTGCCTCGGACAACTCGCTCCAGGGACTGACGGACTTATCCTAAAAACTATTCTAGGAAATCCTATATCACAGTCCCTCCCTGACAGCCACTTTGGAACCTGTCTTGCTGCCGGGAAACGCATCCAGCCGAGCCTCCGCCAGACGCTGATGAAAGCTTCTCCGGGAAAAGATCGATTTTCAACTTGGAAATATACGACTGTGTGTGTGTGTGTGTGTGTGTGTGTGTGTGTGTGTGTGGTTGTCTACTTAATTAATTGCAATAATATAGTCACCCAAACGTTGCTTTACTGTCCCAACAGATAACCTGCCTGTATCTGTCTTTGTCTGCCTGTCATCTGTTTGACTCTCTGTCGGTTTCTGTCTCACTATCATCCATCATTCTTTGTGATCAGATAACAACACTCACATTCTATTTCAAATATAGATAAAAATACAGTTTAAAACTCTCACTTCGTGTTAACAATCATGCTAAATAAGATTTATGTATATAAGGAATTGAATATTCACTTTCCCATTTTATAGTAAATATATATATATTACATCCACTCGTCTTACAGTACATAGTCTTGCAGTCTTAATGATCTCTGCATTACAAAACTAATCACCGTAAGTCATTAGGAACTCCGACAAAACATGGATATGTTCTTGAAATTCTTGAGGATGAAGTCAAGTAAAATTTGTCAGAATATGAGCAAATCTTGGAGGGCCGGGGTCGTGGGCTGCTTCTGGTGGTGTTGTGAAAAACATGAATATTTCTAGCTTTTGTTGTGAGGAGGAATGAATGTTTTATGGAACGTTTCTTCATTTTTTTGGTAATACGTATGTATGTGTGTGTGTGTGTGTGTGTAGACATATTCTAGACACAATTCACATGCGCCAGACTCTTAACTACTAACACAACAAAGGCAACATATTTGTAGAGAGTTAAAGCGTTGTCATATTTGTGGTTATTGGACCACATAAAGATGGCGGCTGTTTAGTGGTCCAGGCGCCACAACAACGCGGGTAATGCTACGACCTGCCAGTTCAGTAGAGTTGGTGGGGTCTGCTTGGGGCAGTTATTAGAATATAATGATGCAGGAATTGACACAGTTAACGGCGACTCACGAAGCTTTAGAAATACTCAGAATTATCGGAAATTAATAGGTTGTGTGGAAATGATGCCCCCGAGGGTACACTTACTAATGCGAGGATCATGCGGAGTACATGTTTATCGTTATCTGTTTCTCTCTGTTTATCTCTGTGTCTGTATGTCTTTTTTCTGCTTCTTTATCTGTGTTTGTCTCTCTCTGTTTGTATACTGCATCTGTTTCTTTTTCACAATTCATTATTTTCTCTAATTTATCTTATTTTCCCTTAAACAAAGTTCTGTGCCAGTTTAACGAGCAGAGTGCTGCACCAGGGACATCTATTGGTAGCAATAACCCAAATACTAACGTAATCAACGGCGTGTCCTGGCGCATTGTGTTTGTAAGAACGAAGAAACATGTGAAAACAGTTTACACACGACACTTCCTGAAATATTGATGACTATAAGGCTCTCTCTCTCTCTCTCTCTCTCTCTCTCTCTCTCTCTCTCTCTCTCTCTCTCTCTCTCTCTTCCTCAAGTTCTATGGTTTATTCTTCTCATATGTGAACTGTGTGTACTTGTTATATTGAAGAGATAATGTAGGTTTAAAGTCAACGCTATACCCTACCATATCACATTACTACAAGGGATATTCTTTGTTGCTTTGATTGACTGATACTTAGCTAGATTTATGTCCAAGGTTCAGGGACATACACTCACGTATTCCTAGAATAATCCCACATTACCGAGGTGATTTTCTCGTGTTTCTGATTGTCCCCAACCATTTCTTTAGTCAATATATCACCTGTCTTTTTCATTCATAATATCAGAACTAATGTCTTTCTCTTACTTCTGTCCATCAGAGAGAAGAGGTGAAGGCCAATCAGACAGCAGGGGTGATCCTGAGCGGCAACAGTCTGGTGCTCCAGCAAGTGGAGAGGTCTAGTGCCGGGGAGTACACATGTTCAGCCACCAACACCCAGGGCACTCAGCTGTCGAACCCCGTCACGCTGGACATTATGTGTGAGTAGTGATCTTATCCTTTACCGGCCTCTAGAGGTGTAATAGAGAGGTCTTCAGGCTCCTCTTTGCTAGGTATACCAGGAGGTTATAATGTGCTATGTATACATTCACCAAATCCATAACTGCTGTGTACATAACAATTTATAGAAGATAATCCAAATAAAAAGTAAATCCAATATGTTCGTATAATCTTGGTGAAGTTTTGTAAGGTTGAAGATAACAAAGGAAAATTTAATCTGATGATATTATTATATATCACCAATGTTATATTAATGTCTTGTGAGTTATTTAAAAAGATGTCCCTATTTTGTAAAAAGTGAATAGAAAATGTTATCTAAGATTATTTTAATGTAATGAACGAGATCTTGAAAGTTGTCCTGAAGTGTTATATTAATATTTCAGTTCCCTTACGAAGAAAGGTAATGCGAAATTTTAATAAAAAACTACAAATGTGTGTTAATATCTAGTGGGAAATATTAGCTTAAATCAATGGACTACGGTATATATATGGTCAGAATAATGCATCTATCTAATTGTTATATAAAACATCATTAACATTGTACAAACTGATTTTGAGACAAGAGTGAATTAATGAGTTAAAAAAAAAAGACATTTCCTTTCCTTATCAAAAGCAAATTGAAATCAAGAGAACAAAAGCAGCACAAGACCAGTAAAGCCAGAAACGTATTTAAAAGTTTGTGAGAAAGTTAGAACATGAACAACATTTGTTAGCGAGTCTTTACAAGTTCAATTTTACGGCCACGAAGGATGAGAACTAAATAAAAATGTAATTTGCACAGATTGGGAAGATTTCATGATCATATATTTCTCACACACTGACTACAAGAAATAAAAGAGGGCATGAAAAGTGGTGCTTGATATTTTGGTAATATTTTGGTCAGCTGTGAGTAAGAGAGAGAGAGAGAGAGAGAGAGAGAGAGAGAGAGAGATTTTTAACAATTTAACCAAGATAAAATTATTGAGGAGTTTACAGGTAGAGGAGAGAGAGAGAGAGAAAAAAAAAACTTCTTCAGAAACAAAACTAGAAATTTTGGTGAATAAATACTTATTGCTGGGCAGATCTAAGACCATAATCCTGGAAGCATTATTCCAGGAGATAAAAGTCTATTCCAGAGAGCACCTGGAAAGTTTGTGTGGAGGTTATGAAGAGTTTTAAGTGCTTCGTTAATCCTCGCTACTGCCTGTGATTAAATGGAGTTTATGTCTTTGTTTTTAATGCTGAATGGATACACACACACACACACACACACACACACACACACACACGTACACAAGCAAACACAGCATACGAATGCACAGGTCACAGGCAATTTCTAAACATACTAACCACCCTCACACACATGTATAATACGCGCATATATGCATGCACACACATACACACACACACACACACACACACACACACACACACACACACACACACACACACACACAATAATTCCCACCATACACAAGCTTCCTCAATCTTCTAGCCCACGTTACAGTTGAGTTAAAAAACGATCCAATTCTATTGTTTTAAGAGTTTGAAGTTATTTTAGTAGAAGACCCTCAAGAGGAGAGCCTTTCATCACCTATCCTTGGCAGCATAGAGACGAAAAATACCATAGTGTGTCTAGTGAATTAAAGTGACAGATTTAACAATAATATAGTATCATTTGCCTCACCTTAATAACATCTATGTAATCTAGCTCTCTCTCTCTCTCTCTCTCTCTCTCTCTCTCTCTCTCTCTCTCTCTCTCTCTCTCTCTCTTTCCAATATCATCTAACAGGAATACACTTCATTAATTACCTTTAATTTCCTGTTGGGTTTAATTTACTCAGAATAATACCAGGGGTTTTATTTTCCACCTTTGTCTATCTTCCCGCAGTGACCTGAAGGCTGGGGAAACAATGTTGATGAATCACGAGTGAGATGTTTACCTTCGTCAGTAGAAGTGTAGAAGGAAGGGAGGAGAGAAGGAGGGGTAGGAAGAGCGATATGGAGGAAGAGAAAGAGGGAAGGAAATAAGAAGAAATAGAAGATGGGAAGTAGAGAGGGATAAAAAGAGAATGGAAATATTAGTATGGAGGAAGGATGTTACACGGGGCAGAGGGGATATAGGATTAAAGAAGAATAGGAAGGGCGGACAGGGTATTATCATTAAGTTGACAGTGTTTCCAAGGCCTTTAGCACACACACACACACACACTGTTTCCCTCATCCCATCCTCACCATCTATATGCATTAATTGTCATCAAGAATTCATGTGTACACTTCATCCTAAGTCAACTAACTATGTGTATTAACTATACCTCTTATAATTCATGTGTACATCTCACTAGCTAACTATGTTCATTAACTATCATCCGGGGTTACATATGTACACCTCACAGCAGACTCACTAACTATGTACATTAACTCACAACTACGACACTGGTTGAGAGGGGGAGAGAAATAATGGGTTTTGTAAAGTTGGTTTTGTATCACTCACCACAAACTCCCCTTTGAACTACTGAGTTGTTTTGTGCAGCTGCTGAATTGTTACTTTTATTATACAATTTTTTTGTTCTCGTCTTTTAGCTTTTTAATTTCCATATACTGTGTGTGTGTGTGTGTGTGTGTGTGTGTGTGTGTGTGTGTGTGTGTGCGTGTGTGTGTGTGTGTCTGTGTGTGTGTGTGTGTGTGTGGGTAAGGGTAATAATAATAATAATAATAATAAATAATTAACGGTTTATTGAAAGAGCATAGCGGCCAGAAGGCTGAAAATATACAGTTACATATCTGGGGAACGGGTTTCGATTTACAAATAATATACAAGTAACATAAGTGATACAAATAAGACATATAATAACTAGATGGGGAAAAGCTCAAACTACAGTTCATTTCAACACAGTGACAGTGCAAGAAGTAGGATTTACTGGGAGTGAATACACTGGTTTATTACAAGTTATTGATAATTTTTACAATGGTTGGGACTGGGCTGTTCTTATAGCGATCAGTTCGTGCACGTATGGGCTGGATGCGGTTGTGGTGTCGAACAGCAATTCTCGGGCTAGGGATCTCAGGTGGTAGTAGGAGCCGGTGTCGAGGATGGTGTGTGTGTGTGTGTGTGTGTGTGTGTGTGTGTGGGTGGGTGGGTGTGTTTGAGATGTATTAATACAACGATCTTCCTGCTGAAGACTTTAATTCCTTTTATTTCCTGTAAAGTATATTATAACACTATCATTCATCTCTATATTTCCACTCCTTTTATTCATCTCCACTATTTCCTTCGTTATTATAGATCTCTACTTCCTCTCTGTAACAAACACCCTCCCACCTCTTCTCTCTCCTTCATTTACACAGTCATCACTCATCTTTCTTCTTCCCTCTTTACTATAAATCCTCCACTCATCTCTAAAGTTCCATTCCTCCAGTTGATCCTTAGTCCTTTCCTCTCTTTTAAAGGCGACCCGTCACTCCTTTACGCTACCTGCCTGGCACAGTCCTACCGCTTCCCTACATCTAGTCCCCTTCGTCCCTTCTCAATTACAAAACCACCGCTCTCTACTCACCTCCCCCTCCCTCTCTGGTTTGGAAGCACCACTCACCCCACTTGTTCCCTCTCCGTTACAGATCCTCCGGAGTGCATGGTGGACAAGCCGACAGTGCTGGCGGTGGGTCGGGGCGAGAGGGTCAACATCTCCTGTCGTGTAGCCAGCAATCCTGCCAGGTCAGAGGTCAACAAGGGGGCCAAGACCATGCTCGTTAATTCAGTTAATTTTTTTTTTTAATTATCTTCCCATCTATGAAAAGGAATGGGTTGAGTTTTTCAAATCCTCTTTAAATTTCTCTCTTTCTCTCCTTTTTCGTCTTATCTCCATCTTTCCTCTGTACTTGAAGTCATTAAGCAACAGGTGTGCTCCTGTGGACATCCCAAAATCAAAACATTCGGATTATTATACAACTCTATTAATAATATTGGTGACAGTGTTTCATAAATAACCTACAACACTTGTTCAAAATACAATTATATGATTATTACTTTATTTCACAGTTGCTATCGGTAATGTACATGAAAAATAATTATTCTGAAGACAAACATATAATACAAACTGGTCTTCTAACTTATTGAGAGAATATCTTACACTAAATTAAACACGTCGCTCAAACTGACATTTCTTGATTCGGGTATATAAGTGATACCAGACATCCATCCTACAGTAGAATATTGACTATGTGTCTCGACCAGGCGCTAAATGTAAGTTTCTAACACTCCCTCGTAAATATATTTGATTCTATATTAATCAGCTGTGTAATCGTACTTTCTTCCGTTAGTAGTGTTTATAAACATATTTTCCTTTTGATAATTTTGTAAACGTTCCTTGTCCAGCTGATAACGTCTGCAAACACATCACCTATAGTGGATAAGGTTTGTAAACGTAATTTCTCCAGCTGATGACATTAGTAAACATATGCCGTTAAGTTGACAACGTTAGTAAACATATCCTCTCCGGCTGATGACTAGTGTAAACCAACTGTGTGCAGCAAACAGCATTAGGTTAAGACATATGAAGGACCTGTGGTAGTAAATATTTATATTCTTGTTGTCTCTGAGGCAAGAACCAACCTCACTCAAGTAAAATATTTAGCATTTTATTTTCTTATTCACTAGAGTTACAGTTTAATATTTCTTTATAACACGATGGTGAAATAGTAAGTTAATATATATTATATTTAACCCTGAACTAGTGTCATCTGAGGTTTTGTTGAAAAGTAATATTTAATTATAGTAAGGACATTATTTCATATGATCTATAAATCTCTGTTGAGCTCCCCAGCTGAGAAGAATTGTATCAAGTGTGTATTGAATGGGTTTAGAAGCTTCGGTGTGCGGTGAAGCTCCTGATTCTTGAAGATTTTTACATTGGGTCTTACACATAACTGAGAGTGAGAGACTAAAACTACTGTGACCGAGAGTTATGGTAAATTAGGATTTTTATTTTGATCGTTATCCTTGTGACGTTCAATGTGTATGTGAGTTAGATTACATTCGATCGACTTCCGTTAAGATAGAATCATTTTAACATAAGATGGTTTGAGAACTCCACCCCCCCCATCCACCACACACACAGAGATAAGTCTAACCCTACGTCTGAGAGCCACTTGACATTGTTTTCTCGAGGATGACTTGTACATCGATTATTTATAAGAGCTGGCCACATTGTCTCTAGGAGAGGTAAGAATGTTGCTCACCTCACTCCTCACGCCAGTCATCCGGAAGTGTGTATAGATTATTCCCTTCGCTCACGCCTTCCACACAGATAGAACTCCCAGAAATACTTTTAACCGAGTCCAGAATCCACCCTTGAAAACGTCTAGTACAAAATATTGAGTAAGGTTATATTCCTTAAACATAATTCTAGGTGGCATATATGTCTGTATATGAAAAAAACCTCTCAGGACACACACACACACACACACACACACACACACACACACACACACACACACACACACACACACACACACACACACACGCAACCTGTGACCTTATTCACTTTCTGTTGCCTTCTCTCACAATAATATTAATTTCCTTTCCCCTTAAAGAGTCATCCTCTCTCCCCATTACAGTCACCTTACCTCCCCATTACAGTCACCTTATCTCTCTATTACAGTCACCTTATCTCCCCATTACAGTCACCTTATCTCCCTATTACAGTCACCTTATCTTCCCATTACAGTCACCTTATCTCCCTATTACAGTCACCTTATCTCCCTATTACAGTCACCTTATCTCCCTATTACAGTCACCTTATCTCCCTATTACAGTCACCTTATCTCCCATTACAGTCACCTTATCTCCCCATTACAGTCACCTTACCTCCCCATTACAGTCACCTTATCTCTCTATTACAGTCACCTTATCTCCCCATTAGAGTCACCTTATCTCCCCATTACAGTCACCTTATCTCCCCATTACAGTCACCTTATCTCCCCATTACAGAGTCACTTTATCTCCCCACAGAGCTACCTTCCACTGGCGCCTCAACGGGTCTGTCAACACCTATACGTCTAAGGGGGAGCCGATGCAGTGGGGCCACCTTGTGTCTCACTATACATTCCTGGGAACCTCGGACAAGGACTATGGCATGTTGCACTGCTGGGCCAACAACTCCATAGGCGTCCAGGACAGCCCCTGTGTCTTCCAGATCATACCAGCAGGTGAGTGTACGTGTGGCTGGCTCTGATCAGGGTTTCTGTAGGTTTGTGTTGGTGTGTGTCTGTTTGTGTATACTGTATGGGTATTAATACGAGTGTGTGTGTGTGTGTGTGTGTGTGTGTGTGTGTGTGTGTGTGTGTACGGGTGCGTTTAGGTCTCTATTTGCGTGCCGTGAGGAATACAGACAATACATATATCGGTACACCTTGTCAAGAACACTGTTTATGGTAACACCTTTAGCACACACTTATCATAGCACTATAAGCAAAACTTTTTTGAATAAATTATTTTTTTTAGTTTTTTCTCTTTCTCTGTTTTTCTTTTTCTAGAGACTGAAATGTTTACCGTTGTTAACAAAAGTAGTATAGAGCATAATAACGTGTTGTTTTATTTGCCCGTTTACAAAAGGAATTATTTTTTCCAGGCTTTATCCTAATTACTACTACGGGTAATAATAATAATATGTTTATAACTCAACTAAAATACACAATACATCTCCAAATGACCTAAAACTCATGGCTTCAATGATTAGGTCACTCCAACTACCCACCGTCGAGAAGCGTTTGGCTGATCCAATGTCCCTACCAAACTCTTAAGAAATTCTGGCCAATCCCTCAAAAGTTTTCGTGTTCACAAGAATGATGTGCCACCAACACGGACGGAGTAGCTATCCTGGGGCGTGGTGAGTCGTATCTTGAGTAAAACAATAGTAATTTATGATGACACAGGATATTAAGGCGTTCTCTAATGGTCATCATCAATAATTATACTAGAAAAATACCTCAATATCATAGCTAAATGTAAATGACCCTTGTTCCTCCTAGGTTTAAACGTGTATCAATATATCAGTGTTTAAATAGCTGTATTGTGTGCCTTAACTAGCAATATATATACAGGTATTATCCACCTAAGTATCATGGGTGATGGCATCAGTCGAGGAGGCTTGGTGTTGGGCTGCTAGACCCCTGCAACAGCTGCTGATACTGTGTGTGTGTAGATCTATTGGAGAATTATCATGTTAACCAGAGGAACAGAACCAGGACACGGAACTGATAGCAATAATTCGTACTCTAGTGTTCTCGTTCTCGGCTCTTATTATATCACAAGAAAGTAACAACTACAATAACAATAATATGTAAACAAAGACAACAAATACAATATAGAACATCCAGCTTGTGTTTACTAAATGTTACTTTTGTTATTTTGTTGTTGATAGAAACAGAAATATAGATTCTAAAACCAGTACGTAGTCTGTTTGTAAATCCTCTTATAAATATTTCACATGGTCAACTCCCTCTTCTCAAAATAAACATAATACTTACTGATGTTGTATAAATCTAGTTACTTCACCACCTACACAAGACCTTACCGTAGCTATACAGTATATCTCAATAAACTTCTCCTGGCATCAGAATCTAAATCTACTTAAACTATTTCTCATAAGCATTTATTCAGAGCGAGTGATATTAACATCTAAATATAGTACACGTCTCCACATTTTCCACGAGCATGGCAGACTCCGGCAGTCAGTACGGTCTTACGAGGAGGTCTGGCAGCCTCTTCAATATTTCTGAAGAAAAAAATCATCGGCAAGAGATTTTCAGATGAGAGTTCAAAAGATTTTATATACTATATTATCAATGAGGTGTGTGTGTGTGTGTGTGTGTGTGTGTGTGTGTGTGAGTGAGTAGTTGTACACACGAGTGTTTTTCTGTTTATTTGCACTATATGTGTGTACCTGTGTTCGGTGTATGGGTCGGTATCTTGTGAGTGCCTTTGTATACCAAATTCCTTAAGAAAGAATGATGAGTTTTCGATGGTGTATGCTTGTGTTGTCCACCACTCACACTATTAACACACAAATGCGCATCTGCATGAACGCTTATCTGTTCTGGTTAGTAACATTTTATCTTCATTATGTGTACTATATTACCCGTGAATCGATATAACACATAACTGCAAAAGATTAATGTTTGAGATGCACATAACACCTTACATTTCAGCTTCCCTCACAGACCAGGGTCGATTCCCCTCGTCTGGGGGTCGAACCCCTCACTCGCGTCCCGCTGAGACAGGTTCCTCCTCTCTTCCACTCCAACTGACGACCACTGTGCCTCCCTCACAGCTCAATACCTCTCCTGGATGTGTGTATTTTTAGTCAGTCTCTCCCTCCCTCTCATCCTCTCCCTCCTTCTCATCCGGCACCAACCTTCCAAAGGAGGGATTCTGTCCTCCCTCCTTCTGACCGCTGCCAGCATTCTGAAATGACAACATGGAGAAATTTCAAGAAATACAGTATTGCTGTTTTCTCATGATGACAGTCCTGAGTTTTCTTATGTACAGGTGTGTTTGACTTCCTTTCTTTTTTTCTTTCTTTCCAACACTCAACGCAATAGTTCATCTTATTCTTCACTTCAACATTCTCTTACCTGATATCTTCCAGCCTCTGTTCTCCCAAAGTGACTCTTACTTCCTTCACTACAACCAATGCTTAAACACCACCACCTTGCCTCCACCTTAGGATTTTCTCAAAGGTATAAAATAATCATCCTTCAGACTGACTAGCATCTACCAGATCCCCCAACACTCCCCCAATTATCCTCACCAAATCCTGGACTGTCAGGCCTACAATTTACCTCCTTCACCATCCTTACTTAAAACTTCAGAGCGTTATACATGCTCCTCCAGGTCCCTAACCCCCTCTATCCCCACCCCCCCCCACCATCCTTGCTAATAACCCCAGGACTCTATCTCGTGTACCACCAGGTCCCCCGTCTTCGCCCGAGCATTGTGAAATCATCAACAACACGGCAGAGAACATCGAGGTCTTCTGTGAACACGGCTTCGATGGCGGAATGCGACAGCTCTTCCTGGCAGAGGTGTACGATGAGAGGGGATCCTTACACCTCAATAGATCGTCGGAGGAGCCTCAGTTCTCCGTGGAGTCTCTACAGCCGGGGACGACCTACACCATCAGAATCTCTGCATTTAACGACAAGGGCAGGTCTCCCCCAATAGTCCTCACGGCCGTCACGCTCAAAGTGGCAGAGCAAAGAGTCGGTGAGTCAGGGCACGATAGTAGTAGTAGTAGTAGTAGGAGTGATTTTGTTGACTGCAGTAGTCGTAGTAGCGGTGATAGAGAAGTGCTATTGATAATAGTAAATACCCTGTACTGTAGCAGAAATAATAAGTGTTGTTCTTGTTGTGTTAATAGCAATGGCAGTATTTGTTGTACTAGTTGTGTTTTTAGTAGCACTAATTAATACAGTAGAGATGATAATAGTCCTAGTTGCTATTTTTGATGTTTTGTTGTTTTAATAGCAATAGTAGTAGTAAAAGCTGCATTAATGGTTGGAGTAGTAGTAGTAATAGTAGCAGTAATACATAAACAAACTAGACTATTATTAAGTACACATGTAAACAAACACTACAGATAAATGAACTGATGGTTGATTCGTCAGTATAGTGAGTGACATTTGAAGTCATGAATGGACAGATTTTGTTGTTATTTTTTTTGGTTTTATTGTTGTTTTTTGTGAGTTCTATGTGATAATACTATTTGGCTGTGACGATATTATAAGTGACTAGTGATGTATAAAGATATATGAAGATTTTTCCCTGTGTGTGTGTGTGTGTGTGTGTGTGTGTGTGTGTGAGATCCAATATTTATCAGAGTTGTTGTCCAGGTAATCGCAGGTAAGATCAACACTCCTCAAGGCTTTCCTTCTTTGGTCGGAGAGACAATAAGAACAATTAAGTCACTTTAATGTCCAGGCGGTGTTTACCTCCGAGACACTGTGAGTTTGCACCGAAAATCAAGTGTCGTCAATTTGATTAGACACAATGTTTATTTTTCGAAGGAGGCGACTGAGGTGGAAAGAGAGAGACAGAGAGACAAAAAGAGAAGAGAAAATAGGAAGGAGAAAATAGGGAAAAATTGTGAAAACAGAGAACTAAAGAAAAGAGACCGACAGACAGAAAGAGGAGTAAAGAGGGAGTAAAAGGGATAATAGAGAAGGATAACCAGATAGAAAGGTGATAAAAATAGGTAAAGAGGAGAAGAAGAGAGACGAAGAGAAATCCAAGCTAACAGGTAGAAAAAACGCGGAAGAAATTGAAAATGAGAAAGAGAAATTAAAAAGACGAAAGAAAGAAAGAAAGAGAATTTACAATTATCTACACTCATAAAAAATGAAGTACAAACGCTCTTTCGCTTTTCTAATAAGACATTTAGGATGAGAACTAAAGAAAATCAATCTACTGTTTTGTGACCTCGTGCAAATACCTCTCTGTCTGGCTGTGTATCTGTCTGTCAGTCTGTGTATCTGTCTGTCTGTGTATCTCTGTCAGTCTGTATCTCTGTCAGTCTGTGTATCTGTCTGTCTGTCTTTGTATCTGTCTGTCTGTCTGTGTATCTGTTTGTCTGTCTGTCTGTGTATCTGTCTTTCAAGTCTGTCAGTCAGTCTGTGTATGTCTTTCAAGTCTGTCAGTCAGGCTGTGTATCTGTTTTTCATGTCTGTCTGTCAGGCTGTGTATCTGTCTTTCATGTCTGTCTGTCAGTCTGTGTATCTGTCTTTCATGTCTGTCTGTCAGTCTGTGTATGTCTTTCATGTCTGTCTGTCAGGCTGTGTATCTGTCTTTCATGTCTGTCTGTCAATTTGTGTATCTGTCTTTCTCTTTCCCTGTCTATCAACCTGTCGTGTTTGTAAAGTGTCTCGTGATAGCGTGAGGGACAGTCAGGCGTGGCTTCCATTTCTGTTGTTTCTGACTGTGGTTCTGTCTGTTGTGGCGCAGTCTGTTGTGGCGCAGTCTGTTGTGGTGCTGTCTGTTGTGGTGCTGTCTGTTGTGGCGCTGTCTGTTATGGTTCTGTCTGTTGTGGTGCCGTACCTTGTGGCGTTGTCTGTTGTGGTGCTGTCTGTTGTGGTGCCGTGTTTTGTGGCGCTGTCTGCTGTGGCGCTGTCTGTTGTGGCGCTGTCTGTTCTGGTGTTGTCTGTTGTGGTGCGGTCTTTTGTGGTGCTGTCTGTTGTGGTGCTGTCTGTTGTGGTGCTGTCTGTTATGGTGCTGTCTGTTGTGGTGCTGTCTGTTGTGGTGGTGCTGTCTGTTGTGGTGCTGTCTGTTGTGGTGCTGTCTGTTGTGGTGCTGTCTGTTGTGGTTCTGTCTGTTGTGGCGCAGTCTGTTGTGGCGCAGTCTGTTGTGGTGCTGTCTGTTGTGGTGCTGTCTGTTGTGGCGCTGTCTGTTATGGTTCTGTCTGTTGTGGTGCCGTACCTTGTGGCGTTGTCTGTTGTGGTGCTGTCTGTTGTGGTGCCGTGTTTTGTGGCGCTGTCTGCTGTGGCGCTGTCTGTTGTGGCGCTGTCTGTTCTGGTGTTGTCTGTTGTGGTGCTGTCTGTTGTGGTTCTGTCTGTTGTGGTGCTGTCTGTTGTGGTGCGGTCTTTTGTGGTGCTGTCTGTTGTGGTGCTGTCTGTTGTGGTGCTGTCTGTTATGGTGCTGTCTGTTGTGGTGCTGTCTGTTGTGGTGCTGTCTGTTGTGGTGCTGTCTGTTGTGGTGCTGTCTGTTGTGGTGCTGTCTGTTGTGGTGCTGTTTGTTGTGGTGCTGTCTGTTGTGGTTCTGTCTGTTGTGGTGCTGTTTGTTGTGGTGCTGTCTGTTGTGGTGCTGTCTGTTATGGTGCTGTCTGTTGTGGTGCTGTTTGTTGTGGTGCTGTCTGTTGTGGTGCTGTCTGTTGTGGTGCTGTCTGTTGTGGTGCTGTCTGTTGTGGTGCTGTTTGTTGTGGCGCTGTCTGTTGTGGTTCTGTCTGTTGTGGTTCTGTCTGTTGTGGTGCTGTCTGTTGTGGTTCTGTCTGTTGTGGTGCTGTTTGTTGTGGCGCTGTCTGTTGTGGTTCTGTCTGTTGTGGTGCTGTCTGTTGTGGTGGTGTCTGTTGTGGTTCTGTCTGTTGTGGTGCTGTCTGTTGTGGTGCTGTCTGTTGTGGTGCTGTCTGTTGTGGTGCTGTCTGTTGTGGCGCTGTCTGTTGCGGTGCGGTCTGTTGTGGTGCGGTCTGTTGTGGTGCTGTCTGTTGTGGTGCTGTCTGCTGTGGTGCTGTCTGCTGTGGTTCTGTCTGCTGTGGTGATGTCTACTGTGGTGATGTCTACTGTGGTGCTGTCTGCTGTGGTTCTGTCTGCTGTGGTTCTGTCTGCTGTGGTTCTGTCTACTGTGGTTCTGTCTGCTGTGGTTTTGTTTGTTGTGGTCTGTCTGTTGTGGTTCTGTCTGCTGTGGTTCTGTCTGCTGTGGTTCTGTCTGTTGTGGTTCTGTCTGTTGTGGTACTGTCTGTTGTGGTTCTGTCTGCTGTGGTTCTGTCTGCTGTGGTGATGTCTACTGTGGTGCTGTCTGTTGTGGTTCTGTCTGCTGTGGTACTGTCTGTTTATATGATGTCTACTGTGGTGCTGTCTGTTGTGGTTCTGTCTGCTGTGGTGATGTCTACTGTGGTGCTGTCTGTTGTGGTTCTGTCTGCTGTGGTTCTGTCTGTTGTGGTTCTGTCTGCTGTGGTACTGTCTGTTTATATGATGTCTACTGTGGTGCTGTCTGTTATGGTTCTGTCTGCTGTGGTGATGTCTACTGTGGTGCTGTCTGTTGTGGTTCTGTCTGCTGTGGTTCTGTCTCTTGTGGTTCTGTCTGTTGTGGTACTGTCTGTTGTGGTTCTGTCCGCTGTGGTTCTGTCTGCTGTGGTGATGTCTACTGTGGTGCTGTCTGTTGTGGTTCTGTCTGCTGTGGTGATGTCTACTGTGGTGCTGTCTGTTGTGGTTCTGTCTGCTGTGGTGATGTCTACTGTGGTGCTGTCTGTTGTGGTTCTGTCTGCTGTGGTGATGTCTACTGTGGTGCTGTCTGTTGTGGTTCTGTCTGCTGTGGTTCTGTCTGCTGTGGTTCTATCTGTTTATATAATGCCTGCTGTGGTTCTGTCTATTGTGGTACTGTGTGTTGTGGCACTGTATGCTATGAAGCTGTCTGCTGTGGTTCTGTCTATTGTGGTACTGTATGTTGTGGCACTGTATGCTATGAAGCTGTCTGCTGTGGTTCTGTCTGCTGTGGTTCTGTCTGCTGTGGTACTGTATGTTGTGGCACTGTATGCTATGAAGCTGTCTGCTGTGGTTCTGTCTGCTGTGGTACTGTATGTTGTGGCACTGTATGCTATGAAGCTGTCTGCTGTGGTTCTGTCTGCTGTGGTACTGTATGTTGTGGCACTGTATGCTATGAAGCTGTCTGCTGTGGTTCTGTCTGCTTTGGTACTATCTGTTTATATAATGTCTGCTGTGGTTCTGTCTGTTGTGGTACTGTATGTTGTGGCACTGTATGCTATGAAGCTGTCTGCTGTGGTTCTGTCTGCTGTGGTACTGTATGTTGTGGCACTGTATGCTATGAAGCTGTCTGCTGTGGTTCTGTCTGCTGTGGTACTGTATGTTGTGGCACTGTATGCTATGAAGCTGTCTGCTGCGGTACTGTATGCTGTGGTACTGTATGTTGTGGCACTGTATGCTATGAAGCTGTCTGCTGTGGTTCTGTCTGCTGTGGTACTGTATGTTGTGGCACTGTATGCTATGAAGCTGTCTGCTGTGGTACTGTATGCTGTGGTACTGTATGTTGTGGCACTGTATGCTATGAAGCTGTCTGCTGTGGTTCTGTCTGCTGTGGTACTGTATGTTGTGGCACTGTATGCTATGAAGCTGTCTGCTGTGGTTCTGTCTGCTGTGGTACTATCTGTTTATATAATGTCTGCTGTGGTTCTGTCTGTTGTGGTACTGTATGTTGTGGCACTGTATGCTATGAAGCTGTCTGCTGTGGTACTGTATGCTGTGAAGCTGTCTGTTGTAATGCTATCTGCCTTATGTTGTTTACGGGGGGGGGGGGGGGATAACTACTAAGGCATTGTCTGCTGGGACGTTGTCATCTGTGTGCTGTTAATGAATGATTTATGCTGGGGTCGTGTCGGCAAGAATATAATGTGCTGTTTTATATCTGCTGGGCTGTGTGTGTGTGTGTGTGTGTGTGTGTGTGTGTGTGTGTTTTACAGTAAATCGTCATCACGTTTTTCATTGTTTAGCCTCAATTTATAACCAAGCCTTTACTAATATAGAGCAAATTTTTACTATAATATCGCCACATGTTGACCTACACTTGTCCACATGCAATACACGCAGTGCATGTTACCTTGTTAGCTCACGTGGGGTTACTTATTGCTGGAGGCATTTATGTCAACAATTCAGTTCTCAGATTCTCAAAGTGTGTAACATTTATTTTCATCAGATTTAGTTTGGAATGAAAAAGAAGTGTAATATATTAGAGGAGAATCAGAGTGTAATTAATGCACTATATTTGCGTAGTAGACAAAATGAACCAATTAGAGCGTGGACCTTTAAGAAACACGGTCCAGCAGAGGAACAGCGACTCCCTCTGGGGGAAGACAATTCAAATTACTGTGTTTACGTGCGTCACGCCATCACGGGTTTGGTTTGTCTAGTCTGCTTTAACTATTCATAGTCCAGGAAGTAATTGTGTTGACCGTACTAAGAAGGAGACAGCGGCCATCTAGAAGCTGTAATTTTATGAGTCACAGTTGATGTGCGTGATCAAGGGCAGACCAAACACCACCACATGAGACTGGGGGGGGGGGGGGCCTTTTACTGTCAGGCACTGACTGTATCTTGTACTGACACTGACTCATTTAGTCTCTGTCTAGTGCCTGTTTACTTCTAACAGTCATGGAGAAGACACTACGTTATTATGACCACAAGTGTTTGTATACACGAACATGACCAGATCTTATAGAAGCAACATTATTTTATCTCAATCTGGTTGTGGTATGTGACGTGGGTGACTCCATGGGTTGGCTGTCTCAACCGAGTAGCTAAACGTAACATCTGGTTCGCGTGTTTGACTCCGTGGGTAAATTGTCTTAATTTATCTGTGACACATGACAAATAAACTCCGATACCTGAAGGCAGGTGAGGAGTGTGTGTGTGTGTGTGTGTGTGTGGACGACGTTATTATTGGTGGACACACGTCTCTCGTTTAACAGACGTTTAAAATAAAGTGTTTCTGGTGGTAATAAAAACGACATAAGAAAACGATTGAGAATATATCATCCAGACGTTTATCAACCAACCTAAAGAATACTGATAGGATAAAACATACTAAGAATACTGGGTCACTCTCCAACGATGTCACATCAATCGAAGAAAGAAATACACAGAGAAGATTAACACACCGAGTATATTCTTCCTATCGTGTACAAGTTGTGCTTCATCACGATAATAATCTCGCTGATAGCGTATCTTGTGCTTGGATGATAGTCTGTTATGTGGATGTATCAGAGTGTATTAGTCGAGAATTGCACATGATTTAAGTGGACTGGTAAAGTTATTGCTAAGAACACTATGTTGTAAGTCACTACTGTATCTGCTTCATCTAACACGCTTTAGTTTTAATGACAGAGAAAGTTACTTGTTTAAAGAACCTTGAAATACGTAATTTCCACAGTCTTACACTTTATTTTTCCTGATATTAACGTGGTAACATAACCCAAGTGTCATACTAATCAACAACTCTTAAGTTAATATGGTTTATGTTACTTGAGGAGAGAGGAACTAGTCGCTGTAGTTTTAATTCACATTAAGGAGAAAACAGTGTCTCAGTACCAGACAGCTAAGTACACGTATCGATATAAACTAATGATCTAATCTAATGAGTTCCGTAACAAAACATTACCTTAGGTTAGTTCAGGTAAGACGAGTCACCTGCTAAGGGCGTTTAACTTGTCAATGGTCAAGAGAGGTTAGAGACAGATTAGTGTATTAGATAATTGGTTCACATATTTGATTTTTTAAGTAGTTGTATTATCAACGTCAATTAAGTTTGTATAGAAATAAATATTTACTCATATTCGTGTTTTTGTGTGTCAGTAAAACTTTTATATATTGTGTGTGTGCGTGTACATAAATATGGAGGATGTGTTTGTATGCATGAATGTATATTGGCAAACGTGAGTGTAAACAATTATATTTATGTTTAAAATGGTTTGTGTGTTTGTATGTGAATGGTAATATTCAATATTTCAACTACGAAAACGGAAAATATAATCATATAAATACATATGCAAAGAAAATATAACAAGAAAATACGAAAAACATCAACACAACTTCCTTACCACAGGCGAACAAAAACTCCACCATTAAGAGAACACAAGGCAGTCATCCATTAACGGGAAAAAAGAGAGCGGAAACAAGAAACTTTAATATTCAGTAAATTTAAAACCCTGGAAGAAGGCTATCGAGTTATTGGAAATCGATGACGTCACCATTGTTTATCAGGAAAGTTGTCAGCGGCCACCAGATGTCTTCCTCCACTTTTACTTCTTTATTTCTTGTTCTCCTGTTTTGCTTCTTACTGTTGTGTGAATTATCAGTATTAATTTATATGTTCACCTTCTCTCTGTTTCTTATTATTTTCATAAGTAAGAAGACATAAATAATTTATCCAAGGTCAACACAGCACGTTGGCCTCGAGTCATTACTGAGGTCACTGTAGTTTCCTGCATGTCATAACTTTTTATCTTGTCACCCTTCACAAATTTTTACTTATACCAAAGTACTTGTATGATCGTTTTCGTTATTTTATCATATCTTAAATAGAGGCGTAGAGAAAAGGCACTGCGATTATCATGTACTGTCAAGAACTATTTATACACATCTACCACATACACACAACTACCACCTTCACCACCGCCTACACACCACCACCACACGCAAGAGTCAGAACTACCACTCACAGGCTGGAGTAAATGGGTCTTAATAACTCGTTACAAACATTAAATAGGTACAGTAAATGGGTGAGGCTGGCCCAATTCCCAGCAGGTACAAGATGGCCCTGTGCCACCATCGGCTATATAATGGCACCTGGCACGTGTAATGGGTGCCATATTTCACCTTGCCTGTACCCAGCTGTGTCGCCAGTTAGGACAGCAAGCTTCAAGTTTACACTACAAGTTAAGACTGGATGTTGGTACTCTGATGAGACACGTGGAGTGTGACGGGTGAGGGTCAGGAGTGTGACGGGTGAGGAGTATCACGGGTGAGGGTGAAGAGGGCGAGGAGTGTGACGGGTGAGGCTAAGGAGGAGGGGGTAGAGTGTGACGGATGAGGGTGAGGAAGATGGGAACTATTAAAGTCAATCTCTAATTAACTTTGAGTCAGTATCCTATGGTTCTGAGTCAACGTTTAACTAAGATGATAATGTAGGTTGTATGAGTAACTGTGACTAATCTTACTGTTTGGGTAATTTTATTCAGAATTTTACATTAATGGGAACTATATGAAAGTATTATATATCATAAAACTCTATTTACGTTCCAACTAATTAAAATTATATTATTAATTATAGTTAATATGTCATGGTAGGGATATATATATAGCTGATGTACATCTTTTTATAATGTGGCATAATTTTCCCATGGTGTTAATCCCAGGTTAAATCAGCTTATACTTCTACGGCTTCATTGTTTTTTTTTTACATTAAGGAAGGAATAATTATACTCGTGAAACAAAATGCTCTTTAGAATGTTCCATATGAAAGGACACCTGATAGTCATTATAGTATTGTTTACATCATTCTACTTCGTTAATAACATTATGTGCTGATGGTGAGAGGTATGACGTCAGCACTGAACTCTAACATTGCACAAGACAAATCATACAACACCTGACTACCACACCATGGGGATAGATTGCGTGCACTAACAAGACTATGAATTATATACCAAACGAAATAAGAATGTTTAAGATATTAGCATTTAACCACTTTACGCTATTTATGCTTTATGCTGTGATCCAGAATAACAGGTGTGATTGTTCAAGCATTAATGCGATAAACTAAATGGAATAATTGAACGTTGACCTTTTACACTGATCTATTTTAAACACGGATTGGTTCATTTTGTTGTTGACATTTTGGGTTGGTGTTGATGGCAGCGTAATGTGGTCTACACTGAAGTCTGTATTGTTGATGGTAATATGTAAAGAAGTGAGAACATATTGATGTGACTTATACATTCATATTATATTTAGTTTTATAATTTTTCAAAAATCTAATACCAATTTTGTATAATCATGATCAGAAGTTATAATTGGTTTTTCATGCTGATTCGTTTCATATCTTTACATTTCAATCTTGAGAATTTGCGATACTTTGTTGTTATACATATACATGTCACTGTATGCATGTATGTATGTATGTATGTATGTATGTGTTTATCTCTGGTGTGTATGTGTAGGAATGTCTTTGTATGAGTGTATTCGTATACGGTTGTATATATGTAACTTCTATGTGAGTTATTAAGTACACAAACACACAAGAGACACACACATACACAAATTACGGTACGGTATAGAGACAAAGGTCCAAACATAATGGTTTTGCTGGATATTTGTCAACACATAATTACCTTCGACGGCTCTTGCCATCACGGTAAATTTATGTACAAGACTCACAGTAAATTTACGAGATGGTCCAGGGCGAACTGCCTCCAGTCACGACACTTAGTGAATAACAATCGTTGAAGTGAACTCAACTGACACTTATTACCGCATAACTATGACTCATATGTCAGGGAATTAATTGATCAATTACACCCAAACTGACAACGATGAACACAATTGCCCGATATTCATATGACACAACTGACAACCAAAATACCACCTCCCCCCCCTTCTCTCTCTCTCTCTCTCTCTCTCTCTCTCTCTCTCTCTCTCTCGTAATTACTATTTGTAGTAGTAGTAGTAGTAGTAGTAAGTGTACAAATTATAACCTTGTCCTTCTGTTTTTAATGTTTAATTTCTTTTTAACAGAGTATAACTTACAGGTGTAAAGGTCAATCATTTCTGTACCTTAATTGGTGTTTCTTCTCTTCCTCAGGTGAAAACAAATCGCTACTGTACTCGCCTCTCATCATCATATTCCTCAGCATAGTGGGCGTCTTCCTTAGCCTGATCCTCATCCTCGTCTTCGTCACTCGCTGGAGGAAGAACTACTCCTCCTCGACAGCCTCCACAGCCGTCACCAGCCAAGCCACCGACCCACCGCCAGACCACAGCACACAAGACCGCCCTGGAAAAGAAGAAGTTGAACCAAAGAAAACGAAGCCCAAGAAGAAAGTGGTAGTGATAGAAAACGGGACTAAGGACAGGATCGGGTTAGGGGATGTATCCGTTGACGTCACTTCCACAAAAGGTTCGTCTTCATTAACCTAGAATTTTGTCATGACCAAAACGGGAAGTATGGAAATCACTGGTTCATCATCATTGAGCTGATGTTTTGTCCAGAGTGAAAAGTGAATAGAGAGACGATTTGTGCTAATGGGTGTAATGAATGACTCTATAAACGATTGTATTGAACACAAGTAACAAAAGGTGTTATTGTTACAACTTTGTTATTTTTGGATTATAAGAAACTCATTTTCTGAACTAGTTTGGCCTGACTCCGCCCCGTTGAATACAAAGAAAATAATATGTGTGTGTTGTGTGTGTGTTTCTGTGTGTGTGTACAGCAATGTCTTATCGTCAAGGACTAATTCCCATCATCATAGGGCGAAGGATGAGCTGCTAACAACTTAATAAGCCTCCATTATGTATCCTGAACTTGAAATAAGTTTAGCATAAAGAATTAACTCTATATTAAGTAAAATCCTTCACACATCTTCATTATCTTTGTTGAATCATTATCAAGTCATGCTTCTCCATCATTATAGATACCCCAATATATTTAAAGTATTTTGTATAGTTTTTGTTTTTAATTTGCTGCCGCGATATTCTTCATTAATAAGATTCTTCTTTACTGTATAGAAAATTAAGAATTCTGAACGGCTACTTCTTCATCTTCAGGGTCTGCCTTCACCTACTCCTACAGTGAGCCAATCTGTTGTAATTTTTATCTTCCCGTAAAATACAAATTATCATAGCTTTTAAATTATTCGGATGACAATCCTCTTATGAGCTTCAATCTATCGTGACATTCAACCTGTCATAACCTCCAATCGGTCATCTTAAGGTCCAATCCGTCATAGTCACCAATCCGTCTTGACCACCATCCATTCTAATCTTTAGTCCATCATAATATTTTAACTCGGAATGCATTTTCAGTGTGTCATTCGATTCAGTGTTTCATCCATGTTAGTGTGTCTTACATTTCAGTTTGTCATACATTTCAGAACATCATACAAGTCAATGTGTCATACGCTAAAGTGATTCGCCATATCAGTGTCATACATCTCAGTCATCATATATTTCAGTGTTATACATTTGTTGTGTGTCATTCATTCTGTTTGTCATACATTTCAGTGTTTCATAGAATTCAGTGTGTTACAGTGTGTAGTGTATGTCATTATATCATACATTATTGTGTGTCATTTATTTCATTGCGTCATAATATGTCCATATGTCATACTTTACACTTTGTCATACATTTCAGTCCATCATTCTCAACTGTTCTTTCAGTAATATTTGAATAATAAAAACACACAACATCAATAAAAAAAAGGAAAAAATAGTCCGAGACGATATGATAAAACAGCGTAAAGCTTAACACACAAATATCAAAACTGCCAGCAAGTAGTTCTTCCTCTATTATATCCCTCTATGTACTCTTCCAGTGTATTTAGTATAGAAGTACTGTATATACGAGGCATTACAACTACATTAACTGTATATAGGATGTACATGTGTTACCATATTCTCAGTTAATGTGTTGGTTACTTTTTTCTTTCTCTATATTACTTAATTTACATTTGCAGGAAAAATTCTCTAGCAGGAAAACTGACGGTAAATTAGGAAGAAGAACGAAACATTTATCTTGAGTTTATGCAAAAAGATGCTGGGAACTTACGCCGTTTCGTTACTGACGGGCACTAGATCCTGACTCAATTAATCTATTCTCCTTTGATTCCAAGTTCATCACAGCCATCAAAGGTGCTCATAACCTGTCCCTGATATCCGGTCTTTAATAAGGAGACCTTTTTTTACCAGGTTTCCAGTGAGCGTGAACTCTTTGTGTCTTTGACATAGCCAGACAGACACAATGACAGCGTTATGACGTGAAATGGAATGCTTATATTCTGATTAAACTAAGATGTAACTAATAGTTCTTAATAATGGCTCGTTGGTTTTGAGGAAGAGAGCGACCTTAACACTGATCCGGTTAAATGACTTTGACATTAAAAATAAACTTCCTGCTTTACCAAGTCTAATTTCCTCGGGATAGTATGGCATTTGAAAATAATTAAAACTTGATAAAACATCTAAGTGTGTTCTTTGCTCTTACACCTCAAGGGTAGAGCTCTGTGTGTCCAGTGATAGTAAGTTGTTTATGTGCTTATCACGTAGCAATTATGCCTCTCAAAATAGAAGTAATTAATTCACCTTTGAAAAAAATAATGTTACAATTGAAATTAATTATTTCATGCTTTAAGTATTTATTTGTTGACATTTTCTTATAAAATAGCGTAAATCAGCTCTATTTTGGTTCTGCACTTCCTGTAATTTCGTGAATAAGTACAACGAAACAACAAATACATTAATCATACATAAAAATATTAATTATTCTGTGTTTTTCGTCTTTGTGTTCGAGTTTGAAATTTTGAATTGTCAATTGAGGAACAGTGAAAGTTAATGCCAAATATCCAAAACAAACAAATATTTACCTAAACCAGGGAGGTGCTTTAGCCATCCGCCTCACCTGTCCTCACCTTTGACATTTACACCACCAGCGGCTCAGGTGTTGATCTCACTCATAAAACTCGTTCCAGCAATACCCAATGCAACGTCATCCTGGTATATATTACGTGAAGGTTTTGCGACACTAGAATTATATTATATACTGAGAATTAAGGATCTAAATCAGATTTGAGAATTATAGATCTTAATCCATCATTTTACCCGAACTTCTTCAGATAATCCAGGTATTAACGGATAGGATTAAGTTATGGACATGAAACCTTTTTCTCATAAAGGTAAATTAAATTGAAGTGTGTGTGTGTGTGTGTGTGCGGTGGCCTGTATTCTCTGTTCAGGTTCATTACATTACTGAAGGCAACAATGCAAGTATAAAAAAAGTGTAGGGTTGTATTATTCGGGGACAAATTTCAAGACTTCATTCATCTAACACCCATACAATTTATAAAGTTCTCTCTTTTGGACATTTCTGACCGCTCGTACGTGGCAAATCTTCATAATATCATGTTATAAGACTTCTTTATACAATTAATTAAGTATTAGAGTTACCTGCAGTTTCTGTGTATTCTATAGAAACTACCCCCACCGTCACACTACACCCTCCGTCACACTACCCCCACCGTCACACTACACCCTCCGTCACACTACTCCCACCGTCACACTACACCCACCGTCACACTACACTCTCCGTCACACTACACCTTCCGTCACACTACACCCTCCGTCACACTACACCCTCCGTCACACTACACCCTCCGTCACACTACCCCCACCGTCACACTACTCCCACCGTCACACTACACCCTCCGTCACACTACACCCTCCGTCACACTACACCCTCCGTCACACTACTCCCACCGTCAAACTACCCCCACCGTCACACTACTCCCACCGTCACACTACACCCTCCGTCACACTACACCCTCCGCCACACTGCACCCACCGTCACACTACTCCCACCGTCACACTACACCCACCGTCACATTACTCCCACCGCCACACTACACCCACTATCACACTACACCCTCCGTCACACTACACCTTCCGTCACTCCAGCCCCTAGTTGCAGCAGTCACCTAACCGCAGTGCTGCATGGTAAAGGCTGTGTTTTATGGGCTCTGCTGCAGACGGTTCCCACTATCCAGTGTGAGCTGGTCTGAGGGCCTTATGTTCCTGAGTTTAATGGCTCGCACCAAGACCTGCCTGCTGTAGAAGGTGGTCTAAGGCCTCATTCTACTGAAGGCTATGAAGGGGCTGATAATGTTTTGGTGGGCGCTAAAGTTTCTGAGTTGATTATATGTGAAGTGTACTGATGGGCTTGTATATTTCACTTCATTCAAAATTTTACGAAGTTGTAGAGAAGAACATGCCTTATAGTCTTATACTAATATGAAACACGTGTAAGAAGTTATTCATACGCTGCACGAGTAAAAATTCCCCGAACAAAATCCCTGGAGAAATTTCCAGTACAAAAATGATAATATGGGCGTAATTTAAACACCTAAAGTATTTTTAAATAGTATTTGGTTCAAGTTAGGTCGAAGTTTTACCTACAAACGATATCTACTGCAAAAGAAATTGACGATCCCGTGAAAGAATTGAAATCTGATGTGCAAGAAATATATTGTATGCTAATAGGGCGCAGATATACAGTAAGTCCATGTATCTGTGTGTATACAACATGAACTAAGAGACGACCCCCTGCCCTCCGCTTCCCCCCCTTCTTAACACTGTCCTTCGCCTACCCAGAGTAACATGTGATCCTGGAAGACACACCAACAACAACAACAACAACAAAAAATAGCAATAATAATATAGATATAATTATGTTAGGCTTTGCATGCTATTTATGTTGCAGCTAGTTCATTTATGACTCATTTAAGTGTAGTTGAGTTGTTGTATTCACATGTAAAGAATATTGTTTACTCTACAACATCATTATTTTATGTGAATTTTTAAGACTCGCTGACGTCCAACATAGATATTTTTCTACTTTGTAAACCTTAGTACTGACTCCCTGATAGAATTTTTTCCTTAGAGGATATTTAATTATGTTCTGTCAACATTTATATTGTATTTTTTTTTTTTATTCTGTTATCATCCTTAATGCTGGTTGAATGATTGACACACTGCTGCTACACACACACACACACACACACACACACACACACACACACACACACACACACACACACACACACACACACACACGTTAAGATCTTTTCTCAATTTTTATCTGGTAGCTTCGCATCATTTTCTTTTTCCTTTCTTTAATGCTTCTTTTTTTTCCGCCATTTGCCAGCAAGACAATAATCAAGGGTAAGATGCTGCATTTGATCTGTCTCTTTATTCTTATTCCCTTTTTACTGTTTTACCAGAGTTCTAAAATTGTCTGAAAACCTGACAAACATTTAATTTTTCAAAACAAAAAACAACAAACTACTATTTTGCTTCTCGTGACATCACACAACCATATTTTTTATTTTAATTGAGTGACTAAAACAGCTAGTTATCAGTTTTCCTCATATTTTCTTATAATAGTATTTTTTTTGCTTCTTTTTATCTATTCCTTATTATACAGTATGTTTTGTTTCGTATTTTCTGGTTATAGCTGCATTATCTTGCAAGTGCATTTCTTGTTTTCTCATCATTTGCTTGTTATATATTCACACTTTTTTTCTGTTTTCTCCAACAGATGCATTACTCGGGCGACACACAGACTCGCAGACTCTGGCCAATGGCTCGGCGGGTTACTACAACAGTCTGGGCAAGACCTCTTTCCCCTCAACCTTCCCATCTTCCTCTTCTACTCTGCCTCGCCCTCAGAGGAACCCCACCACCACTTCTTCCACCACTCTCCCCCACCACGCACACACATCCCTCACCGCCACCACTAATGTCCACCTACCGGAGGAGACCTACTCTCCCTACTCTCGCTATTCCGAGACCTTACCCAGAAACTACGGTAGGGGACCCAGGGACTTGGAGGACTATCGTAGCGACTCGTATAGAGGCGGTGGCTTAGGAGGTGGTGTTGGTGGGGGCTATCGTAGAAGCACCAGCGGTAACCTCGCGCCCGAGAGCTATCGTGGGAGTGTTAATATCTCCAGTGAGAGCTATCTGGGTGTTGAGAGTGGCGTGTTGGGTGAAAGTTATCGTAGTGGTGGTGTTGGGGGAGGTCGAGGGAGAGTGTTGGGGGAGAGTTATCACAGTGGTGGCGGTGGTGGTGCTAACATTGGACAAGATACATATCATCAAGTAGGCGGTGGTGGTGTGGATCACTATCATGTGGGAAGTGGAGGAGGGGTGGAGACCACGTATCGTGACGGTGGTGCTACACGAACTGGAAAGGACAAATATCACTTGCTGGAAGAACTGAAAAATAACCCCAAATATGTGGTGCGGACTCGGGCTGGTGAACCAAATGACGAAAGTTTTGTGTAACGGGACGAGGCTGTGTTGAGGCTGGACTCTAGTGACGACGATTTATTGCCTCTTGAACAAAAACTATTAACCTGGAGTAACAGTTCCCGTGAAACACTGATAAACAAGTCAGTACATGGTGTTTTGACATCTTGTGTGTAAGAGAGCAATGTTGGCTTAGAACCGGATTGACGGGGGGCAAAATGGATATATATATATATATATATATATATATATATATATATATATATATATATATATATATATATATATATATATATATATATATATATATATATATATATATATATATATATATATATATATATATACGTACATGAATTTTCGAAAAAAAAATATTAATACTGAAATTTGAATGGGTTTGTTTTGCATTGCGCATTTGTGGTCGCGTGTGTTTATATGTGTGTGTAAATCAGTGTGAATGGCGTCTGTCAACAGACACAACATCAGAATATTCTGTCAGAAAAAGATACTTGTATATGAACTCTTGACTCCACTTGCTGTGCCATGCTACTTGATGATAACTTTGTAAATAAGTAAGAGAGAAGTTGGTCGCACGCTTCCCTGTGTGCTAGTGTGTGTAGGCATCAATGTACTCATCACTACTACTACTACTACTACTACTACTACTACTACTACACGAGGCTCCCTCTGGCTAGACATGTGTTCCCTGATTCCATGTCTCAAGGATGTGTATGTCTAGCCATGGCTGGTATGAGAGCCTTGGAGTCCAGGTGTGTTAACTGGTAGCCAGCACAAGGAGTTTATTTACATGGCATAATAACATTGTAATATGTAATGATTTAGACGTAAATACATTTTCATGTATCAACGCACACCAGTCCTTAATTTTAACGGATGAAAAAATGATAGACTAAAGCATTTATGATATATAACGGTAATGTATTATGTATAATGTGTATAACTGTGATAAAAATTGTGAATTTATAGGGGAATATATGAAGAATTTGTCCGCAAGTCGATGTGTTAACAGCATTAGACCACGACAAGGTAGAAAACACCAAATTATTCCACATTACCTCCAAGGAAATTCCAATAAAAAAAAAAACGATCCAGTGAAAGAGGGACAGAGGCAACAGAAATAATGCTTCCTGTTTACTCAAAATCAGACATTCGGGCCAAGATGTGATCCCAACGAGGACAGGAAAAGAACAAGATCACTCAAAAGATTATAATCAAAATTTACTCCTGAAGATCGTTAATGTCTTCCTTCTGTATCTTATATTAATTATCATGAGCCAGAGTCTTAAGCTTGCTGCTGCTAGGGGGATCTTGGTCTCCTAGGGAACATTCTCCTGGGACCTTCTCTTTGGGATGTCTCCACGTAACTCTCGTCTGGAGGAAACATCTCCTGGGATCTTCTTTGACGATATTTTCTGGAATATCGTCTCTGGAAGATTTTAACTGGGGATTTTTTCTAGTATTTTTTCCATGGTAGTCTCTGGGACTTTTTCTCTGGGTATATAACTTAACTGAGAGATCTTCTGCACTTCAATCTTTCTCTCGGGAGTACTTTCTCCTATTAACTTTCTTCGGGAGGTCTCCAAAAGGAAACTCTCTCTTGGGATCTCAACAGCTGCTACTTTTACCTAACTAGGAAGAAAAAGCTTTTTGATGCCGCTTACTTACTATCCCCAGCTTATGTAAGCTTGCTATCCTCCGGCCAGCAAGAAAGACTCTGGCCCATATAATATAGGTTACTGTACAGTAAACATGAAGTATACTAGATATATTTCTATATACTCTCTGCTTTGCGCGACGTTCATATAACAAACAATATGCATTTTTTAAAAAATGTTTATAAAAACGAAAAAATATATTATTTTGAGGTATTCTTTTTTAAGATAACTTCAGCCATTTGTGGGTGTTGATAAGATTTTCTTACATCATTTTATGAAGGAAAACCTTTGATTGGAAGACTGATCCTTTGCGCTGTATCCTAACTGTAGCTGTTCATGGTTGTTTATGAGGTGTGTCAACATTGATTTTGCACAAACACAGAGGAAGAAAAGGTTCCTTGAGGTGATCTAGAAGGAGAGACGCGTGAGAGATGAAAAGCCGTGTAATAACTTGATATATTTTTTACACTGTCCCACGACAGGCCAGAAGAGCATAGGCGGTGGACTGTCCCTATTGCTCCAGACAACTTTAACTACGTCCTGGGTTACCCTTATTCTTCTCTTTAAAAACAAAAGCAAAGTTCCCACTGTAGGTATTAACACTATATTCTTCTAATTTTATTAACAAAATAGACATATCATGTGTGGTGGAAGGAATCTGTGTGATGGATCGCAGCCAAACGTCTTTCATTATTCTCATTTAACCTTATATTTTTCGTCTTCTCCTTTTCTCTTCATTATTTCTCGTTGTCTTTTGACGTTTGATCTACTCTTTCTCTCACTTTCTCTACTGATTTCATTCCTCGAGCAGTAATTTTATGCTAATTGTAACACTAGAGAATAAGTAGTAGAGGTAATGACTAAGGTGTGAACAGAAGCCGCCAGGTAACTCTTAGTGTCTTGATGTGTGGTGGTGAAGACTGTTGCTGTGAAGGTGTAGGGTGAGTCTCCTTCCTCTTCCGTTAGGTAAAGTAAGTGAAGTAACCAGACAGAATAACCTTAATGTTTCAACCTTATAGATGAATTAAGATTAAAAAAAATCCTAAATGTTTCTCATTATTTTATATGACAACAATAGATTTGGGGGGAACTGTGCAGATGAGAATCCAAATAGTAGTCCAGCATCATTTGGCGGTTGAAGCATGATGAGCTGCTTCACTCCTTCGTGTAATTATCAACACAGTACAAACCTTCTGTACACATGATTAAATCTGGTCTTATGTAAGAGAGGAGGACGGAGAGGGAGAGTGTGTAGAGTCATCGTTTAAAACAGGGGTCACCAAACTTTTTTCACAATGGGCCTGATAACTGAAAGAATGACGAGCGCGGGCTGCATAATATATAAATTTAAATTGTATCACAACGTCTCGTGTTCCATATGTTTTATCAAGCAAATTCAAGTACCGTCGGCGGGCCTGATGAACTGACGTCGCGGGCCGTAGTTTGGTGACCCCTGCTATAAAATAAACACACCACCCACGAAGGTTGGTTCATCTTGATATTTTACTTCGTTTATTATACGTAACGTCGGACTTTCTTTGTCATATTAAAACTTTTTTTGTTTTACTCTTTAGAAATTATTGATTATATCCGTTTTTTATATTTCTTTTTTTTTTGGGGGGGGGGGGAGGGGGGGGGGTTAAATGAGAATAATAAAACTCAGTTTATAAACAATGCACAAATATATTTTTGCTTCGTTGATTTTGTTAAACTTATTAATTCCTTGTATATCTTTTATGTTTTACTTTCATTCTCCTCTCAAGTTATCAAGGGATTATACACATAAAACAAGTGCCAGTATTTCTTTCTTGAATAGTAATTTGTCCTTACATCCTTTAGTAGCATGATTCATTTTGATTCCCGTAACAAATTTCATGAAACATTTAAAACTGTGAGAACACACACACACACACACACACACAGTTTTCATGATATTTCCAATTATCTTTTTACTTTCACCTTGATTACTTTTACATGTAAAGTTTGACAAAAGCCTCACTCAAAGCATAATTTAATGATATAAGAAAATGAAAATGATGAGAATGTTTGGCTTCATGTTCCAGTGAGAAGTGAGAAAGTTTATCTCTTAAGTCAGGGCTAAGACCCCAGCAGTGGCTTATCAGGCTTCTTTGGGATCTTTATATTTTTATTTCAAGCGTTTCGGGAGTGTATGATGAGTCTATCAGGAGACTTCCAGGAAACCTCTAGAGGCTCTTTGGGAACTTATTTTCGTTTTCCTCGTGGGTTTCCAGAGACCTTCCCGGGGCTTTTGAAAGAACTTTGAAAGGCCTTCCAATACTTCTTAAATAATTCTCAAAGGTCTCACTTGAGGTCTTTCAGATCCTAAAAAGAATCATTCCGAGATTTTTAAGAAGCCCTTGAGAGGCTTCATCTGGGATCTTCTATCAAAAACCTCATTAAAACCTGCCTGATATTTCTTACAGTGACTCCCAGGCCTCTCAAGGGAATTCCATTGAGTCGTGGATTTCAGTAACATTCTTTACGGTAGGATATTTATAGGGACTTTCAGAGGGTATTCCTAAGATATCCTTTCCTTTGGCTTTCCGGAGGTCCTATATACAGTACACTGTCTTAGAAATCTCTGGGAGTTTTCCAGTGATACCATAATGATTTTCTAGGGGACCACAGAAGTCATTCCGAGACCCCTTTAGAAGTCTCATGCAGTACTTTCATGAACTTCCTTATGGTTTCGAAGCGTCTACCTGAGGTCGCTCTGAGAATGTTAATGGTGGCATCTTCCAGGGCCTTCTAGGACGTTTCCAGGAAGTCTTCAAAGGGACTTTCATGGAATTCCCCGATGACGCCATGGAGACATTCCTAGGATCTCCAAAAGGTCTTCCAGGAGTCCTTAACGGTTTCCTCGGGACCTTCCGGGGAGTTTTCACTGGGTCTTCCAGGAAGTCCTCATGGGCCGTCCAAGAGCCCTCGAGGACTCTCCTGAAGGTGGCTCTCAGGCAGAACGGGAGAACTTGGTCCATGTTGGTAGACAGGTAGTGTGCCCAACTGGTTTTCTGCTTGTTGTATCTGTGTAAAAAAAAATAAATATATACATCATAACAGTGATCATTTGTGAACTATGTCTAAATGTATATTGTTATTTGTACATTTTGTAAATAATAAAGAGATGTTATTACTGTATCTGTAGTCATTTGTTTGATATTAACCCCCAGAGAATTAATATATTGACTGATTCTGAAATATTTGCGTTACAATAAGCTGAGTGGACACAATGAATAGATATTTATATGAACAATGACAAAGAAATTATGAAGATATTTTATGTAATGAAAAGAAATTACCACATCATCAGTTAATCATTGTGCTTTCATCCTCCTTTCTGGGTAATGGATCCTCAGTTACACCAACAATCATACACCAGTTACACTATGATGCCCTCAACGGGTACACAGAATGTCAACACTGAGCTGATGGCAGTGATGTATTAATAACAGATATAGTGGGAGGAGGTGCTGGGGAGGGGGGACCAATAAGGTGGTAGTCTTCCCCTCTTTCTATACAAGGAAGAAAAGAAGGATGGTTGAAGTATAAGCAAATAAGAAGAAAATAAAGAGCGAACTGTAAAACAAATGAGAGACGTAAGCAGGAGATAATTTAAGAGAGTAAGAGTGACCTAGAACCAAAAATAGTGAAAAATAGGATAAAATACTAACTGAAACAGAGACAGACAGAGAACATTCACAGGAGGCTGGACCAAACAGGGAAGAGCTACAGCAGTAAAGTTGTGAGGTTCAATATAGGTTTGTTTGGAGGCTGTGTATGACGGGCGGGGATGGACCTGTGATTGTCTCTTTGTGCCAAGGAAAAAGATGCCTCTGTGTCCGTGTAAAAGTGGTGGCAGTATTAACCTGTCCAGTGCAGGTTGAGTGTGTGGTAGTCAGGTGTGTGAGATATTAACCTGTCCAGTGCAGGTTGAGTGTGTGGTAGTCAGGTGGGTGAGATATTAACCTGTCCAGTGCAGGTTGAGTGTGTGGTAGTCAGGTGGGTGAGATATTAACCTGTCCAGTGCAGGTTGAGTGTGTGGTAGTCAGGTGGGTGAGATATTAACCTGTCCAGTGTAGGTAGAGTGTGTGGTAGTCAGGTGGGTGAGATATTAACCTGTCCAGTGTAGGTAGAGTGTGTGGTAGTCAGGTGGGTGAGATATTAACCTGTCCAGTGCAGGTTGAGTGTGTGGTAGTCAGGTGGGTGAGATATTAACCTGTCCAGTGTAGGTAGAGTGTGTGGTAGTCAGGTGGGTGAGATATTAACCTGTCTAATGTAGGTTGAGTGTGTGATTGTCAGGTGGGTGAGATATTAACCTGTCCAGTGCAGGTTGAGTGTGTGATAGTCAGGTGTGTGAGATATTAACCTGTCCAGTGCAGGTTGAGTGTGTGGTAGTCAGGTGGGTGAGATATTAACCTGTCTAATGTAGGTAGAGAGTGTGAGAGTCAGGTGGGAGAGAGAGACAATCCTCAAGAGAGAGAGGTCGTGATATCATTTACAAGACCTAGATACTTTATTTGATTTCTGATATCATACCGAGTAACATTGTAAGGCTTATAGTCCACAATTACAAAATATTTCACTATAGCTGCAGGGACATACGTAATTTGAATGTGCTTTTGTGTTGAAGTTTATGGTAAAAAACATTGATGATTTGTGTGGATGTGTGCCAACCTAGCGCGAGATACACCATTGTTTATGATTTATCCTCAACATTACTGGTAGTAATAATTATCTTAATGTTCATTGTATCAGTGTTTATGTGAGAATACTTGTTACACCTCACGTAAAATACTTCCCCACCATTAGATATGTCTTAATGATAATGTCATATCTGCGTGTGTGTGTGTGTGCTGATTCGAGGCCTTGTGTGTTCATATGACTGATTTATTTATGTAAGTTGTGTAAATATTATAAGTTATGTAAGGGAAAGAAGTGGTTATAGTTCAGGAGATTTATTTTGAAGCCAAAATAACGAAGGTTTTAATAAAGGTCACATAGATTGTGTTAATAATATATCATTACTGCTTCACTGTTCCGAACTACTTGAGGGTTGTTGACCGGAATCATTTTTTCCCTAGATGTCAGAGTTGGTAAGACAAAGCACGACACCACACAGTCAGTTTACGCTCATCCTCAGACAGTGTAAGATCCTCATGATAGGATTGGTGAACGAGTCCAGCACTGACGGCCTTACTATACAACCTTGTGGTAAAGTAGCCTATGTTTTGAGTGTGTTATTTCATTCTCGATCTTATATGTGAAATTTTCCTTACTCCTGTCTCATCCTTCATCCTCCCTTTATATTTTAGGGTAGTGTAGGAGTAACTACACTCATACTTATAACACCTGACATTTTACAATTACTGGTTTCCAAACTAATATTTGAGACACTTGTCCATCCATAGTATTTTTTATATGATCGAATTGGTTTAAATCAACATGGGTTACAAAATTGCTAGATAATCCCTTCATCCTGATCAGCCTGGATCTTCTTGGCTGTGATTGGTCAGCCGGTTACAGCACGCTGATTGGTTAATGCATTATTCCTCATTAACATCATTTCAGTTAACAATCAACAGGTGAACGAACTCTTGTGAACTCGTCCAAATTATGTGTCACCTGGCAGTCCATCAGTACCTTGGAACTCTCTATTTTCATCCTTTTAATTTTTTCCTTTTCTGACTGTCTGTCTGTCTGTCTGTCGGTCTCAGTCTCTCTCTACTTCCTTCCTACCTCCACATTTCATCATCCCCCTCTGTCTTCTTCCCTCCGCCCTACTTCCCTGTCCAACCCCTAAACTGGTTGTCTCTTGGACAGATCAATATACAGGGGTCAATTAACACTTTCTGGCTCTTGTTGATATTTTCTGTTGACTCGCCAGCTGCTGGTCGGTGTGGGGGGGGGGGGGGTGAGGGGGATAGGTGATAGAGAGGGGGAGGGGTAGGAGGGTCGGTGTGGGGGGGGATAGGTGATAGAGAGGGGGAGGGGTAGGAGGGTCGGTGTGGGGGGGAATAGGTGATAGAGAGGGGGAGAGGTAGGAGGTAGGGAAGGAGACGAAGAAGGATTATGCGGGCCTGGTCTCCGAATCGATTTTTCTGGAAACTTCTGTCTGTCTGTCTGACTGTGTCTCAGTCAGGATTAACTTCTAACTCATCCTAAGTTCATATAATTAACTACATTATGCAGTAAGTATTCGGGTCTTTGTCAATGTTTTGTACTGGGCACTGAAGCAATTTAATTTTATTCAGACAAGTGAACTGCTCGGTGAATTGCTAGCAGCACTTCAAGGATCGTGGGTATGGTCATGTGACTGAGGAGGCGACGGAGGGCGGCGAGTGGGAGGGGGCAGTCGGGGACCAGCAATGACAGTGGCTACATGACTACAAGGCAGTAAGACGAAGCTCTACCTTCCTACACTGACCCCAGCTGACCGTGGTGTGTGTGTGGGCTCCACTAACTGTGCTTCATACGGCATTTCCGTAACTTTCACCTGCCTGCCATTCCGACTGCCCCAGCCTGCCCTCCTCTGTCTCGTCCACTAGACCTTCACCCAGAGCATACGGTACGGTACGTTACGTTTATGAGGGTGATAAAAGTTCGGTTCTATATAACGGTTCGATATTTTTTTTCAAAATTCGGTACGGTACGAAAGTAAGATTAATTTTTCGTACTTTTTTCGTACCATTTCGAACCAAGTTGGCCACGTGGTCAGGACAAAAGCTTGGGGCGATGCAGGTGTACACAAACACCTGCGGACCTGCTCATCACCAGCTAAGACCTACGTGTATTTTATATTTATACGCATTTTTTTTTAGTTTAGTTTTAGTTTTTCAATTAGGTTAAGGGTTTATTATATGTGAACTATGAAAAATGCTCATTGCGTTTATAATTACTATCATATCCCAATACTAGCGTCTGAACTAAAAGTAAAGACTCTTTGGAGTCACGATTTTACCATAAACTATCATTTTTATTTTGATAAGGAATAAGTTACGTAACTTTACATAAAACGCTGTCACTCTCTATATAATGTAAGACGGTGATAACATGAAACAATTTTGCTAAACTGACGATGAGAAGCGAGATACACTAACTTAGTTAAAATCATTTGAAGTATTTGAAGTGTATGGTGACTGTACGATACAAACTGATGATAGCTCTTATATTTTTGTCGGTAGATATAATATTCTTTGCTCTATATATCAAGGTGGCTAACTACTGCACCCTCACACTCTGCCAGTTCTTCATCCTAGATATTGTTACCTCAAATCGTCGCTAAAAAACAGTGCTAAATGATATTGGTAAAGATTTTATTACCCATTAAAGTATAATTAAAACACAACCGAAGCTCAGTTTATTACGCGGTGTATTAACGAGTTATAATAATCCTTTCCCTACACAGTCAGTGCATTTATGGGCGAAATATTGCTTAAAAATTAATTAATTCTATTCCGATTAAATAATATTAAATGGCACAACGCTCCCGTGTCAATTAAAATTGCCCATAAATTTTCAAAAAAAAATAATTGCTAATGTGAAGTGTAAATTGACTGGCTGCCAATTAGTTAAGAACAATTTACTAATGGAAGTATTTTTCAGGTAATAATGAACCGCCTCTCACTACCTGTTAGTTTTATGAACCAAAGATGAACAGGTGTGTTATGTTTTGCACCAGTCATTCTCTAGAGCAGGGGTCACCAAACTACGGCCCGCGGGCCGGATCCCAAGTCCTTCCCCTACTCGTGGTAGCTCCGCCTACCCTCTGACGTTACCAGAGCTTTCGTTCTGGCTTGCAAGTATTGAACAGAATGATTATGCCGCCCGCGCTCATTCTTTCAATTATCCGGCCCACTGTGAAAAAAGTTTGGTGACCCCTGCTCTAGAAGAATAAAACTGGTCAACGTATGGCACATTTTTCATCCATTAACAGAGACGAACGTGAACAGGGAGTGAGATTTATAGCACCAGGTTGAGGGTGTGTGCGGGGGCCTAAATGACTGCTGGAAACACAGACTGGAAAGTTGACCGACTGGATCGTTGAGGGAAAATTACTTAGAAAACTGACTGGAAGAGGATTGAAAACTAACAGTGTGTCCTACAGTCTACATGAATGCTGGGAATACTGAGTGGGGTGATTGTGTCAATGAGGGATAGATAACCTGTATTAAAATGATATAGAGCGAATGAATTGAATGCCCTTGCTTTCTGCTTACTTGAGCTGTCTGTGTGACTGTCAAGTTCAAATGTTAGTTGTCTTGTGAGACTGTGTAAATAACGATCACGATTTGACTGTATCTTTTGGATTTTCGTTGATTCACTTAACATATTGGACTAGTCACAATTAACTGGTAACTGTCAAGAGCAGGCGATGAAGTATTTAGGTGATGACTGCTACATAACACATCATTAGTTGAAGTAATGACTGTCTGATTGGATGTGTGACACTCTATTTGAGTAACAGGCTTTATATAAATTAAAATTTGGGCAATAATACAGCACTCTACAACACATCAACTTAGCAATTCTAACAACCACCCACCACCACCACCACCAACAACAACAACACCAACACCACCAACAACACCACCACCACCACCACCAACAACAACAACAACAACAACAACAACAACACCACCAACAACAACAACAACACCACCAACAACAACATCAACAAAAAACAACACCACCAACAACAACATCAACAAAAAACAACACCACCAACAACAACATCATCAACAAAAAACAACACCACCACCACCACCACCACCAACACCATCAAAAACACCACCACCATCAACAACATCAACAACATCATCAACAACATCATCAACAACAACAACACATTGATCTTTCATCCTTCTTCCTCCCTTCACTCACCCTCCCCACTTCTCCCATAACTCCCATCTCTTCCTCTCCCACCCCACCTTGTCTCCCCTCTCCCCAGGTAGCTCAACACGAGGGTGATAAATTCCATCTGTGGTGTGTTTGTGTAAAGAAGAAAGGTATTTGTTCAAGTTATTCTGGTGTGAAGCTGTTTTTGTTAGTGTTGTTACTTGCAATTATTGTCATCTTAGCCTCAGGTAGGGAACACATAAAAGGTATCTGTTCATATGTCCAGGTAGGTATATGTCTTTCCGGCCATCCTGTGAATTAAATAACGACCCCCCACCCCCGAAAAAAAAACACATTAAATACATTGATATATATTTACACACATTATTGCGTACATGTGTGTGTCTATACGTATTTAAGTGTAAAATATAACGCCCGATAAAAGTTAAAATAAAAATTAGAACAGAGAGATGGAGTGATGAAGGTAGCAAAACAGTGGTTGATGTTTCTCTGCATACCTGGCGTGTTGGAGCTATTTAGAGACGCTGTCAACCTGATGTATAAATATTGGGGCGCGTCATGGGCATGTTGGGTATTGGGTGAGTATTATTGCCATGAACATAACTCCATACCTAAGCTTTATATGGATCCTTTGTTCTTTATTTGGAATACATGTGATATATGATAGTATTGTGGTATTGTAGGAGTATCGAGATATTAATGCTGTCTAGCACTCAGGATGGAAGGAAACTCTAAGGTGGTTTTCTTGTATAACATAAGTTATATGATAGACAGTCTGGTGCTGGAGGTGCCGTGAGGAGCTGGCCAGTAGAGACGTTCGGCGAGTAGCTTGTTGAAGGAGGTAGATGTGCAGGAGCTTCGTTAGAGAAGATGTTGCCTGTTGCTGGCCTCCTGGTTGAATGAATGCTGGACAGCGTGGAGCTTGCTGGGAGGAGGTGTTGCGTGTTCAGGAAGATGGGCCAGAATGAGAGTTGGTTGGTGAGGAAGCTCAGAGAAGGACTGCTGGTGGGTCGCCATGCTCGCTGGCGGGAGCGAGGACCGCCAGGCAGGCGAGGAGAAGCGAAGGGAGCCAGGCAGCGGCGGAGGAGGAGGTGTTGCTTGTTCAAGAAGAATGGTCAGAATGAATCTCAATGTTGTTGTTGAGATTGTCGGACCGTAGTCCGACACGGGCCTTTGCCTATAGGCGGCCCGTTTGGTGGTTCCGGCTGGAGCTCCAGGAGCAGCCAGACCGGATTGGGATTGGAGGTGGTCCCACCTGCAGATTGGAGGGATACTGCAGGTTGCAAGTGTGAGCGGACCCCCGATCAGTGGACGCTTACCACCAACCCCCGCTCTTGGACGTGGTCAGTTTCCGAGTGGCGCGCCCCCCGAATCGGGGTCCGCACTTGCTGGGAGAGGATGCTTTCTAAGCTATCTGGGTGGTGGGTATCGTGTGATGACCCGGAGTAGGTGGTAAATGTGGTCTGTATGGGCCTTTCGGGTTAGAGTGGCCGCTGGTGTTGTGTGTTTTTCTTGGGAGATTTGAGTTCTGTTTCGGAGGCTTTGTGTGACCTCGCAATCGAGGAGATAGTGTTCAAGTGGGTTGGCTGCTGGCTCCTGACAGTAGGTGCATTCCATGACGTCATTTCCGATCATCTGCCAGGAGCACTTGTACCCTAGTCGTAGTCGATGAAGGCTGACTTGGGTTTGTCTTGGAGTTTTCTTGTCAGCGAAAGGTGGTTCCCCTTTTGTGGCCGCCAGGTACCATTTGGCTGATTGGGAACCAGCGTTGAATGCATGAAGGAAGCTCTTTTTGATGTGGAGCTTGCTAGTCTGTCTGAGGTGATTCTTGATCTGTTGCACGCTTGCTGGAACTTGGATGTGTACGCTACTAGAACGTGTAGCTGCCTTGGCTGCTTCGTCTTCCACGTCGTTTCTTCCGATCCCTACATGACTGGGAATCCAGTGTAAGACGATTGGGCGGTTTTGGCTTTGGAGTTCCTGTAGCTGTGCGAGGATCGAGGTAATGATGTGGACGTTGTCTCTTGGTTGACTGTGTTGCAGCGCCTGCATGGCCGATCTCGAGTCCGTGTGAATTATGATGGACTTGTTGTGTTGCAGCGTGTTGTAGGGCCTTTGAGATTGCTACCAGCTCTGTTTGTAGGGTGGAGCAGTCATTGGAAAGTCTCCATCGGAGGGTCTGACCTTGGGTGTAGAAGGCCGCTCCGGATCTATGATGTTTTGGGTCCACCGAGCCGTCTGTGAAGTATGATACTGCATCAGCCGGTGTCTCGGTGGCTATGGCTTCGAGAGTTATTTTTTTGAGGTCCTCCTTCTGGAGGTTGGCCTTACTATCACCTAGGTCGGTAATTTTGAGTGTGGCTGGTGGAGGGCTCCATGGTGGAGGAACAGCGTAACCATTGTCTCGTGTGTCTTGGTTGTTCTTGACGAGTGTTTCTGCTTGCAGGTGTCGGATGACCTCGCTTGCCTCGTGCGACCAGGTGGCTCCTCGCACTCTGTGGTCGAGGTGGAGGGAGGCACTGATTCGAATTTTGGCAGCTGTGGGCTTATCTGATCTACAGATTTTGGCGAGGAGACCGGCTGTCACCTGCTTGACTCGTACTGCCAGGGGTGGTAGTTCGGTTTCCATTTGCAAATTGCAAATTCTGGTCCACATGTGTGCTCCGAGCATGGTCCTGAGAGCATTATTTTGGATTACTTCTAGCTTGGCTATTTGGTCTTCTCTCAGTCCAATGAGTGCTGGAGCACTGTAATCTACCAGCGATCTGATGGCGGCCGTGTAGTAGGCTTTGAGCACATGAAGGTTTGCTCCTGTGGTTGTGCTGGTGAGCGACTTCATTATATTGTGTCTGCTCTTCGTCCTGTGCCTGAGATACTCAAGTTGCGGCTTGAAGGTGAGTTTCTGGTCAAACCAGATTCCAAGACACTGGTGGGTGTTGGTCCAGACAACCGGCGTGTTTTGTATGGAGAGCGTCTTGTCTGGTGAGTCTGTGCAGATGGCCATCGCTTTCGACTTGGCTGGATTTATCTTGAGTCCAAGTCTGTTGCACTCCTCTTCTATAAGATGGAGTGCGTGCTGCGTGTTGGCTAGTCTGTTTGATCCCCTTACTATAAGCTGTAAGTCGTCTGCATAGCATAGGAGCTTGGCTGTTTGTCTGAAAGGAAGTTTGACTAGATTTTCCATCAGGACATTGAACAGCATTGGACTGAGGATGCCTCCTTGTGGGGTTCCGTTTTCATGGACCCTGTAGCTTGAGGTTGCTCCCTGAAAGCGTACTCGTGTTTCTCTCTGTGTGAGGGAGTTCTGGATCCACCCCAGCAACCTTCCTTTGACGCCTTTTTCAGCGAGCGTAGTTGTAATGGCCAATGGATTTGCTAGTTCGAAGGCCTTCTCCAGGTCGAGGAAGACCACCAGAGCTGGTTTGTAGTCCACTGTGCTGAGTATCTCGGCGATGTTGTTGCCTGTGCCGGTGTTCTCGGTGTAAGCAAAGATGTGAGGGTGTGGGCTGCCTACTTTCCACTTGAGTCGGTTGAGAGCCATCCTTTCTCCCGTCTTCGCTATGCAGCTGAGAAGGGAAATGGGCCTCGGTTTGTCTGGTTCTCTGGGCTTCGGAATGGGCTGCATATCTGCCTTCTTCCATTCCGGTGGGAGTCTTTGTGCTGTCCACGAAGCATTGATGACTTGCAGCAGAGCCTCGTGTCCGGCTGTACCGGCATGGGAAAGCATGGAGTAGGTTATCCTGTCGGCCCCTGGTGCTGTGTCCTTGCTTCGTTTTAGCGACTTCTGGAGTTCTTGCTGGTTGAAAGGTCTGTCAGTGTCATCTTCACTGTTGCAGGCCTCTTCGATCATCTGCAGTCTGACCTGTCGCAGACGCCGTTGTGTCTCCTCCGCCTGTCTCGGGAGGTTTTTCGTTGCTGCTCGGTCAGAGAACAGTTTTGCAAGTCTCTCGGCTTCCTCTTCTGGGTTGGGATGGGTTGGTGGTGGTGGTGTTGCCTTCCCAGATGCCCTTCGGATCTGGGCCCACATCTTGCCAAGGGAGGAGTGCTCGTTCAGTTCGGAGCCCCACTTGAGCCAGCTTACATTTTTTATTTCTTGCTTCTCTTCCCTGGTATCCTTAACTATGACTTGCAGGAGATGTCTGTTTGTTTACGTGGGATGTCTCCTGTAGTTTCTTCGGGCCATGTTCACTCTGTGGTTGAGTTCTTTCACCCTGGGACAGTAGTACCAGTAATCATTGTACTGTCTTGATGTGGGTTTTGTTTTTGGGATAGCCTCTTCTGCCGCTTGGTGAAACGCCTCGACCAATTGTTGGTGGAGGGTTGTCTCATCCACGGGTGCTGCGCCGGCCGGCTGTGATTTTTCGCGCCACTTAGCCAGGTGTTTCTTAAAGAGTCCCCAGTCTGCCTTTTGGGTATTGTATCTCCATCTCGGGGTGGGGGGCTGGAGTGGGGAGTTTGTTCACCTTCAGCGTTGTTAGGGTGGCGAAGTGGTCGCTGGTCAGCGTGGGGTGTAGCTTCCAGGAGGCCGAAGGCTGTAGTGCACTGGAGACGAAGGTTAGATCTAGCCTTCCTCCCCTAGTGTGGGTGGGCTCACCGGTGTTCAGGAGGCAGATCTCGGGTGTATCTTAAAAGGTGGTGTATAGGTGTAGGCCGTCTTCATTTGTGGGGCTTACCGAGCTTAGGAAGGGATGATGTGCGTTGAAATCCCCTCCTATGAGTGTGGCGTGGTCAGCGGCCGAAGCAAATAATTGAGTCACCTCCAGTGAGCCCCTTGGGTTCTTGTAGATGTTGTGAACAGTTAATTCCCGTTCTTGGAGGGTTACTTTGACAGCCTGTGTCTCGATGTTTTCCCCACATGGAAACTGCTGCGTGACCTCGGAGGAGGGTATGCTTGACTTGACCAGGATCATACATCCTCTTGTTGACGCCTGCGTGAAATGCCTCCTGTATGTCTTGTAACCGCTGAATTTGAAACAGTGGTGTTCTTGTAGAAGTGTTTCTTGTAGCAGTATGATGTCCAGCTTGTCCTTGGCTGCTGCTTCTTGTAGGAGGTGTTTCTTGTTTTTGATGCCCTGAGCATTCCATGTTAGGATGTTCAGGGTGCTGATGTTTTCCACCACTGTTTCATCAGGGACTTCTGGTGGTCCTCGATGGAGGTGTCTAAGTTCGGTTCCAGCTGGATCAGGTTCATATCTTCGTGTTCTGTGGTTTTTGCCTTCTGGGCCGTGGTTCGGTTTAGGGGAGTTGAGACGTCCAGTTTCTTTCTGGGAGCTGTCGGTATCTTGGGTTCTCTGGTGGCCTTCTTCGGTGTAGAGTGTACCTCGGCTGTCACTCGTGTGAGGACCGGCGTGGCTTCCTCCACTGAGGTGGCTGGAGCTGTGGCGACTTGCCCGAGGACGCTCCCCATGAGTATTTGGAGCTGTGTGGGTTGGATCTTGTGGCCCAGTAGTCCGGCTAGGCCCTCCGCGAAGGTTGTCAGTACCTTGGCTAGGTCTGATACGTGTATCATTCCTTCTGGTGCCTTGGTGTGTGCTTCTTTTGTCTTTTTCGTGGTTGTCGTTGTCTGCTGCTTGGGTGGCTGAGGTGTGGCCGTAGTGAGGCCAGGAAACTGGGCTGCACTTTGGGTGTTGACCGGCTGAGGAGGTTGGCTTTGTTGTCTTGGCCTTTGGGTTCCCCACACGAAGGTACCTGGTGGGGCTGGTGTGCAGGCGGTGGGAGCCGGTCATGCAGCTGGCCGGTTTGCCTGGACCCTCCTTGTCCTCTTGGAGCATCCAGGGTTCCAGGCGTGGTGTTTGCCCCCGCAGTTGGCACACTTGGGGGGGAATTTTTTCTCCAGTTTTCAGCTTGGTGAGGCAGGAGTGTGTGCCGTGCTTCTGTGCGCAGACTGCGCAGATTTCCTTGTACGTGCACCTTGTCTGATGGTGCCCGTATTTCTGGCATCTGAAGCACCGCAGGGGCTCTGGGACGAAGGACCTCACTTCGTAGACCCCCCAGGTTTTGAGGTCTATGGTGCTGGGGGGTGAAACGTAGTGCGTTATGAGCACTTGTTTTGTGGTGGCTGTCTTGTCGGACAGGGGAGAGCATCTCTCGGCTTTTAAGATCTTCGGGTGGTTCTCCAGGGGTTCGAGAGTTCCTTTGGGTACCGGAGGACTACCGACTTCATCAGTTTCTGGGCGGGGTCTAGCTTGGTTGATGCAACGGTGGTGGTGTTTTGCAGGTAAGTGTCGAGGGTGGTGGCGGAGTCCTTGTCTTTGGGGTGAATAATCATCTCCCCCTTTAGGTTGGGCCGCACTGAGAACTTGGCCAGTGGATTTTGCTTTTCTATCTCTGTGATGGCGGCATATGTGGTTTTGGTGTCCGCTTTCGTGATCCGGAACTTTGGCAGTGTCGTTGGAGGTGAGCTGGTGGTGGTGATGGGTGCCTTTTGGGCTGCATGACGGCATTCGTTTCCCGAAGAAGCACGTGGGCGTTTTTTATTTTCTACCTTCGTCCAGTTGTCATCCTCAGTGGCGGTAGCAGTGGTGGTGGAGTTGTTGGAGGTGGTGGCAGTGTTCCTGCTTTATAGGGCTTCATTGAAGGCGCGTAACTGGTCCGCTTTCTCTGTGCGGAGCCTGTCGTAGTTCGGGTCGTCAGGTTGGCGGTTCAGGCGGGGATCGCTGTTAGGAGGGCGTACGCGCTCCATAACCGTTTTTTTTTTTTTAAATTCCTACCTATTCCGGTTGAGTAAGTAGCAGAGGAATTTCAGCACTCCCCACTGGCTGGTGGTCGTAGAGTGGTTCCTGAGCTTCTCTCCCGGAGCCCCGTTGGGGAAGCCTACTGCCTAGTGTATGTGACTGCTCACTTATAGACGTGAGCTAAGTGTGCCTATTTGGGAAGGATAAGGATTGCTACCCTCTTTCCAGGTGGATCCGCACGATCACGGTTTTCCTGGAAAGACTCGGCTGGGGAGGGTTTTGCTCCGACCCCCTTTCGTGTTCACAATCTCCTGGGAGGGAGGTGAACAGTTACAGGGGGGACCGCAGGACGAATACACTTTTTGAGGGTGCAGGTCCCTAGGCCAGAGCGAAAAAGGAAGAACAGTAGTAGAAGGAAAAGAGCTCAAACCACGCCGGGAATATCGCGCCTCTAACTGCTCTCCAGCTGGAGTGTGGGTCACTCACACCACCAGTGGGGAGGGCAAGCTAATGCTCGATAAACCGGAAACGCTCGTGAGTTGTTGTTGACGATATCAGTTGTGGGTGGTCCGGTCCGGGAAGATGGCCAAACAATGGCACAAGAGAGAGGGCGGTCTTCACAGTTTCGGGTCCTGCAGGAGGTTTTGTTGAGAGGTCTTCTTAGTTCAGGAGCGATGTGTGAAGTCGAATATCAATGGAGAGACAGAGCTTATATACCCAGCAGCCGCTATGAGTCATGTTGGGAAAACCCGAGAAGTCGCCGGTTCCTAGTTCCGTTGCTAAGATACGGTAACATCTGGTTGGTTGCTAGGGAAGGCGGTAGCAGCTTGGTGACGCCGCTACGCAGTTGTAGGGGAGACGTCCACTGCAGTATGTTTGGAGTAATTGTGTTTCATATGGATATCTTATTTTAGTAAACCTCTATAATTTATGGATTATAATCAAAATATATCATTTATTATAACTGATATGTTATGGTATTACTATAGGTTACACAGTAGGTCATGGTCTTGTTGCCTTCCGTGACCTGGGATCTGGCTCACTGACAACTCAGACGCAGTTTATATGTCGCTTTAACAGACACTCGGAGACAAGAAAGATAAATCACCAGTAATATTTCAGTTATTTGTAAAATGATTACGTTTTATGACAAGCATGTGATTCTTACTCAACAGAGAGAACAAACTCACTTAACTCACTAGTGTTTCAAATCCCAGGCACCAAGCCAATGTTATAATATCCCTCCGTTGATATAACTCTTCAGGTACCACATCGTGTCCGGGATACAGGTAAACAAAATTAACCTGTAGATTATTTAACACACCTGTCCGCCATGATGAAGAACAAGGCACAGGGATCAGTGTCTGGAGGATCACAACCTGTCAACGTCGACCCGGTCACCGCTTCATAAATAAACAAACAAAAGCCTCTGACACACTCGCTAATCTTCTCTTTGTTGACATTCAAGTAAAGTTTTTAGTGTGGTAAAGAAATAGTGTGATGAATACATATATACATAATCTGTGTTTCTCCCTTCCTCTTCAGTTTTGTGTTTCTCGTTTTCTGTTTCTCAATCTTTTGTTTCGTATTTTCACTCGTTTGTGTTGATGCTGTGAGTTAGGATAGTTTAGTATGCTCAGGTAAAATTTACACCTGGAACTCGGGTGAACTGTGTTAGTCGTGTGTGTTTTCTTCTTGATTGTGATGATGGTATGTGAGGCTGAGGGGTGATAGGGGAGGGGAGGATGACGAGAGAGGAGGAAGACTGAGAGAGAGAGAGAGGATGACAAATGAAGAAAAAAGGTGAGAACGAAACTAATAACACAAACACCGTAACTCTCATTAAAATCCTAATAATTATACACCATAAACTAACCTAACCCAACCTTGAGATCCCAAATATTAAGACTAAAGTAAAACTATAACAGGGCGAGTAGCATATACTTTATTTTCTTCCAACTTTATTTATTATATTACTTCACCAGTGTCTATATCCAGAAAGAAAAATAAGGTAATTTTTTTTTTGGCTTTGATGTCAGCTCGTGTGTTGGTGTTTACATTTCAATACGTCTTTCTGCTGTTTCTTTATTTCGTTGTTTATCATTTGTCTGTATTTTTGGTAACTTGTGATGTTTCTTGGTGTATGTATGTGTCTGTGTGTGTATTCATTTGTTTTACATGTGTGCGTCTGTGTACGTTTTTTTCAGTATCAAGTTATTGTATACAGTGTACTGTGTGTGTGTGTGTTTTTGCTTGCTTGCTTGCATCTTGTACGTGTCTGTGTTTTACCATGAACTGTTTTCCTAACTGATCAACTGACTAACTGACTCGCTAAAAGAAATATCTCCTACACCTGCTCCCTCGCTCGATGATTCCCGGTGTACAAGAAGTCTGGCATTAAACGGAAAAAAACATTATTCTTCTATCCACCTTCTCTGTTTCTCACGTCAACTTGTGAACAGAGAAGATAAAAATAGCATATAATAAAAGATGAAATATATTCCATGTGTTCGCTTATATCTTTCAGTTTTAACCTTCATGTCAAGTTTATTAATATTTCACCTCTAATACACAAAGTATTAATATTCACTTTTATCATTAGATTATTATTAAGTTTATTTTTGTTGGTTAAGCTTATCACGTACGAATGATTAAATATTCAGGTAACTCTTGTTGCACCTGTCTGTTATGTGTTACTAGGTAGAAAGTCATGCCGAGGATAAACCGGTAGTTACAACTGTTTTTATCTTAGTTGTTTGACCTATACGACGATAACCATTACCCCCCCCCCAAAAAAGACTCGTTTCACTACTCCGCTATTTGCTAGAATTTCATAAAGTATTCACGTTTACTTGCATGAACTTTACGACACAATTTCCTCTCGTTTTGCATTCCGTCGTCAGTGTTCAACATTTTGCATCCTCATTTTATTTTGGGAATTAGATTTTCTGATCGTATTCAGTATTGTCAACCATTATATCTGAGGGAAAAATTTTTGAATTTATTCCGTAGGTAAGAGTAATTTTGTCAGGTGAAACAGAGGATGTGAGTGATTATATTTTTTTTTTAATTTTTTACAATTTTGAAGTTAAATATCGGAGGCTCTGAGAAAGGTCGTAATGTTTTGTGACTCTACGTTCAACATATTCCGTTTTTTCTGATTTTGTATACATAAGCGGTGTATCACTAAAACTGTAGTGTATTAGTTTGTATCTAGAAGGCTTTACCTTTATGGTAAGACTACATATACACGAGCATCTCTGGTCATCAATATTATGCATTTCATGATAATATAAACGACATGGAGGCACATTCTCTAACAGTTTATTTTGGGTTACATTTTCAGGATGGGTCATGATGAAGGTCAACACACAAGGTAAGGCTCCTGAGAGGTCATTCCCGGACATGATACAAGGAGGTCATCACGCCACTGTAGATTAAAGTGGCATGATGGAGAGGAATCAGAGGTTTTATCGCAGATGGAACTAACGTCACCAACTGTCGTATTACAAAACTGATGTTGAAGCGGTTAAAAAATAAAGATAATTGGTTTGAAGGAAAATAACTTTTGGTGACAAATGAACACGATATCGTAAATTAATTCTCAAGGCGGATGAAACAATTTACGATTTTATTTTCATTTGAAGAGATTTCGGTAAGGCAGGTCAGAAATGCACGAGTATCATACGTGAAAGACCAGGTTAATGATAGCTTTATGTAATAATGAGGTGAGGTGGTCTTACCTTACTCTTTGTAAAAGTTTAATGTTCAGGGTTATTAAAGTAGAACCAAAACATAATATATATTTCGCTAAAGTTCATTTACATATTCGTATGAACGTTTTAAATACCGTCTGACCTAATCAAATCATCAGTTTCTAGCATTTTAGATATACAAACTAAATTATAGGCGAGGGAGGACACCAGACTGCTCTCTCGGAACACATTTAAATTACATTTCATTACTGTTCATATTACCTAAAATTGCCAAGAGTTATAATACCTGGCTGCCTGAAATGATTACAAGAGTCGTATTAACCAGCACACCTCTGAAAACGTTCCTGTGAATTTTGTATAACGCGAATGACAGTTGCCATGTTTCCAGTGATAATGGTCCAGCACTTAGCGAGGGAACAGGTCATCTCTCTTACAACTTTAATGCATTTTCGTCTCTCAAATAATACCGTCGATGTAGTAGTCTGAACACACTGACGGGGTGACGAATTTCTTCATTTTGAAATATGTACAGATAAAAGTATGATGCTACTGAACGACAAATATAAAGGAATGATGACAGGATAATTAGTAAATTTTTAGATAAATGAGATATTGAAAATGTGTTGCAAATTATTGTAGTCAGGATTGTTACCTATACTGTCAGGTGGATGGCGCTGTGGAAGCTACTGGTAGATAGCGTTAGTGAGCTTCATGAACTGATATTGTCCAACGCAGGGATCATCATGCCACAGTTTGGCTGCCTGGGGGAGTTTGACGACAATGAACAGTTTGCATGAGAGGAATATTGTGAGCGGCTAGAGCAGTATTTCCTTGCCAACACGATCGTGGACACTGTTGTCAAGAAGGTGGTGTTCCTGTCGTCAGTTAGGGCAGCCACGTACAACACTCTTCGGTCCCTCTACAGTCCTCAAAAGTCGAAGGAATTGTCAATTGAAGTATTAATTCAGAGGCCGTAGAGTATTTTTGCCTGTGTTTGGTTCAAGTCCAGCAAGAAATCTGGAAAGGAGTTGATCACGGATTCTGTAGCAAGGTTAAGAGAGCTCTCTAATGATTATCAGTTTAGCAGTATTTTGTTTAACTCCTCGACAACGAGATGGAACTTCCACAGCTGAATAAAATCCACTGGCGGTATCCAGAATAAAATAGATGAAAGGACATTAAAGTGAAGGGATTAATTAGCAATCAAAGCAATCGGGAAGTGGCCACCAAATATCCACATTCACGCGGGTTTATGATAAATTCAGGTTATAGTTACGGCAGTGTCACTCGGCTCCACCCTACGTGAGTAAGGTGGAGCTGAATAACAGTACCAAACATCACATTTTTTTCTCCGGCTCCTTCAGTTTCGTGCCAATATAGTTCACAACAAGACTAAGAAAGAACAGACAACCGCCCGAACTGTTAATAAGGTGAAAAGTGATGAAATAATAAATAATAGAAATAATTAAATGAATGCCGATGGTAGACGAAATACTAGAGTTGCCGTTAAAAAAAAAAATTCAAGAAAACCAATAACCATTTTCTATGATCTTTGGCTTGTCCAATAGATGGCGCGAGTGTCCGAGCCTGAAGACAATTATGATATTCCTTGCGGTAAGTTTATTGTCACTGGCGAGTCGCTAGTGGCTACATACACCTCTCTCAATATAAACATCGACCAAGCCTTGTGTAGTCTTTACCACCAAACACGACTTAACGTTACTACACAAGTGAATGAGATATACGTGACTACGAACATACAATCCCTCAGGTGTGTCAAGAAGACCTGTTGTTCCTCAGGTGAAGCGCCAGGAGGTCACTATCACCCTCACCGGCAGAGTCAATATTGAAGTAGTTTGCGTCGTCACAGGTAGAGTTATCGTCTGTGTTGGCTGTGAATATAACCATCAACCTAGATTAAACTTTCATCACAGGATCCTCTTTCACCTACTGACATTTTAACGCCCGTGTGGAGCTCAAAGTCTAACAACGTTTTTTGTACTCATTGGAATGGACAGGTAATTCCGGTACTGGAATTAACAGTCGTTATCAGTATTTATTTATAGCTCTCTCTCTCTCTCTCTCTCTCTCTCTCTCTCTCTCTCTCTCATGATATTTCAGAAAGATTAACCATTTGAGTATAAATAACGGTACTCCTGATTCTGTATCAACTTGATCCCTTGTGTACGAAAACTTTACCTCTTAAGTAAGATATTTACCGTCAACAAATGTTACTTCAAGGCCTTGCAGTATACCCATAAGTGTAATGTTTATCACCACATAACGAAAGTTGCCGCAGTACTGTATCCCGCTGTGACCAAATAAAATCTCGCTTACAACGAGACAATCGACTCTAACTGAAAAAGACTCTAAGTCACAGCCACAGTTGGGGGGAAGCTGTTCAGTAGGTTGCTCATTTTTTCACTTTTTTAAAATTGTAGGTGGGGGTGTTTTTGCCCATTATTTCGTTACTCCTGAATTCATTGGTGCCAGAATTAATGAAATCCAACATGTTCTAGGGGTCGCGAATCCAAATATAAAAAATGAATTTTTGCGAAAAAACGTCAAAACTCGAGCTTTTTCTCTTATAGATCAGCAATCGCGCTGCTTTTCACTACTTAACCCTAATGGCTGGCTAGAGCAGCTATTCAGCTTTCCATTGACACCTAATTCGATTGCATGCACCTCTTATTTGACCTTCTAAGTCAGGTCAAAGGCTGTAGCCTACCTGCGTTAACGGAGTTATAAATTCACTAGGTTCACATTGGCAGCTTTAAAACCCTGCGCTCCTTTGCAGTGTTTTGACATGTGTTGTGTTGTTGTTGGTACTGTGGTGTTATTTTATAATTTACTCAAATCTGCTATATAGTGTGGCAGTAAATTTATGGTTATCTATTTATGTTGTATTTTCTACAGGTGATTAAATTGCTCTTATGTGACCCTATTTTGTTTGCCTATTTTGTTTTATTACAAAACGTTTTTTTCTTACAGCGTTCATCTGTTTATATACATAAAATCATGGAAGAGAGTGAGTCGCAGTCGGGGGAGAATGCTAAGGGGACTGTCAGGCCAACATCATCCACTACCCGTTCTGCCACTGAAATCTATCTAGTAGGCCAGCCAGCATCGTCAATTAGAGGCAGTAAACTCCCGACGATACGTCAAGTCCTGAAGTTCTTCTTTCACACAGTGAATGAATCTGGTGACAGACAGGAGACGTTTAAAGAAACAGTGAGAAACGTACTCACGTTCTGGAATTTAGCTCACATCAAGACTATCTCAGAGAGGGGATGCCGGGAGAAGCTGACAAGGTTATGGGAGCACTGGAGAAGTCTACAAAAAAGTCGGGACAGGGCTGCAAAGGACAAGGTTGAAAACTTCAAGTCTCAGCTTGACCTGTTGTGGGACATCGGAGCACCGGACGCCGTAGAGGACATCGAGAAGAACCGGCTGCTTACACCGGCCGACAAACAACAAGACATCGCCTTCTATCAAGACCAACGCGGAGAAAGAAAAGAGTTCATGAGTGGTAACGATAAGATTTTTGCCGCGAAGAAGAGAAAGCAGGAGGAAGGAGTCGAGAAGCAAAGGTCGAAACAGGGAAGGTTCGCAGCCTGTGAACCAAGCAGCAGTGATTCGAGACCTCAAACCTCTGTGGTGGCTGACACCCCAACGGAAGTAGAAATGGAGAAACAGGACACAGCGATACAACCTGGCAGGTACACATCAAAGCACCCTTATGTGACGGTTCAGCTTCCACGTCGCATTCTCCAAGAGCCAGCATTAAAGGAACTCGCTGACCGTCTTCGGATATCCAATAACGAAGTAAGTGTATCCATAAATGTGTTTGGAATGTTTGAAATTTCTGTTAATTATTTGATAAGCACTTAAACAGTCGACATTTTCTACTGACACCCTTGCCTGCTTTTGCTCGCAGTTAGTTTCGGTGGTCGCAGCAGTGCTGCGCTCTGCTAACCCGCCAGGCGATCTGTCTGAGTTCCGGATCTCGAGAGAGACTGTGAGACGGGCGCGAGCTTCACACCGTCGTCAGGTAGCTGCCGCACAAAGGGAAGCCTTCACGCCTCCACCACATGCAGTGGTGCACCGGGATGGTAAGCTGGTTAAGGTGAGAACACGTTTAGGTACTACATTAATATTTTACCAAAGCCTAGACTATTGTAATATATTGTTAGAAATGTATCAAATCATTAACAAAAAGCTTGGAGAAAAAGGCAGCCTTGATAATTCTTCATTATCTGTCTGAATTTTTATATTTCTCTTATTTCAGAACGTCATGGGAGAAGAAGAACACCGACAGGCCATCTTCATCTCAGGGCGCGGCCATGAGGAAGGGAAGCTGCTTGCTGTCTTGCCAGTGAAGGACGGCACTGGCCTGACCCAGGCACGCGCAACAGCTCGTGCTATCGAGGACTGGAGCTGCGCTTCAAACGTCAAGGCACTGTGCTTTGATACAACGTCGTCCAACACAGGGCGAGTCCTAGGTGCGGTTGTCCATCTGGAGGCGCTGCTGGAAAAACAGCTGTTGAGGCTTGGGTGCAGACACCACGTCATGGAACTGGTGGTGAGAGCCGCTGCCAGCAACATCTTCTGCAAAACATCGGCCCCTACGGACCCTCTCTTTCAGACTCTTAAGAAAAGGTGGAGTCAACTAGATCACTCTCAGTATCTCAGGCTGGACATTGCAAATCTACCCGAGTCTGACTGGCTCAGTCACCTCCGACACAGGACCGCTAGCTACCTGCTGACCGTCACAGAATGGGCCAGAGGGGATTACCGAGATGCGGCAGAACTAACGCTCCTCGTCCTTGGTGTGGATCCTCCGCGTGGCACGCACTTTCTGCGTCCTGGCGCATGTCACCACGCTCGCTGGATGGCGAAGATCATATACTACCTCAAGATCTACATGTTTAGCCACCAGCTAGAGCTCAGCAGTGACCTGTGCGTCAAGCTGCAGAGGATGGCGATCTTTGTGTCTCTGCTGTACACACCGACGTGGCTGAAATCACCAGTAGCCGAGGATGCGCCTGTGAATGACCTGCAACTGCATCACGAACTCCTCCGCTACAGGGCCGTGGACTGTGAGGTGGCTGATGCGGCGCTGGCGGTCGCGAGCCGCCACCTGTTGTATCTAAGGCCACAGACCGTCGTTCTGTCGCTGTGCAGCGAGAAGTTGAGTGCGGCAGAGAAAAAGGAGATGGCGACCAAATTGAGCTGCCTAGAAGAAACGAACGACTATGCCAACGACAACTTGGTCATCCAACAGACTACACGGCTTTCCGACCTGATAGATGAACGTTCATGGATGATCTTCAAGGAGCATCATGTGTGCGGCACAGCATGGCTGATGTCACCGGTGGAAGACTGGGAGAAAAACGAAGAGTTTGTAGTGGAATTTTCCCCTACAAACGCTGTTTGTCGCCGCCTAGCCGACCCCACCAATTCCCCAGTGTATGCCTCGTGGTCTAGGTCAACCAGCGCCGCCATACACCACGGAGCGGGGGTCAACTGTTAAGCCACGCCTACCCCTGCTATTTAAGACCTGACCTCGTGGTGATCTGCCTCTCGCTCTCTCTCTACCTACAGCCACAGCCAGCAACACCTCCTCCTCCGCCGCTGCCCGGCGGGCCTCGCTCCTCCGCCTGCCTGGCGGTCCTCTCTCCCGCTGGCGAGCATGGCGACCCACAAGCTGTCCTTCTCTGAGCGTCCTCACCAACCAGCTCTCTCTACATCACGCTTGTAACCATGCTGCCTTCCCAGCACCAAGCTGCATTGTACATCCAACACAACATGTATATAGAGAGCACATTGTGAGTTTCCTTTCTCCATTCCATCCTGAGTGTGAACCAAACAATCTCATACCCCACAAGTTCATGAAGCTGAAAGATTTCTCCAGAAGCCTGAAGGTAACCAATGACGTGGCCGAAAGGGGAATAAAGCTTATGCAGGACTTCATTGGTTCAGTCACGAAGGATGAGCAGCAGCTGCAGGATGTCATGCAACTTGTGGAAAAGCACAGGAAGCAGATGAGTGGCTTCCGCAAGTCTGCTCTGATGCAACTGTGAGAGTTGAATAGAGGGGGGATTGAACTTTCAAATTGCATCTCCTCCTAGAGTTATTGACCTATTTCAATGATGTTTGTTTTTTTTAAGAGGGAAATGTATCATGGAAAAGACTGTGACGGCAAAATATTGATATGTGTTTTCGAATAAATGGAAAAGTCAAAACTATGAATATTTTGGAATCTGGTTCCCTTAATGCAGGTAAAGCCTTTGACCTGAACTAGAAGGTCAACTAAGAGGTGCATGCAATCGAATTAGGTGTCAATGGAAAGATGAATAGCTGCTCTAGCCAGCCATTAGGGTTAAGCAGTGAAAAGCAGCGCGATTGCTGATCTATAAGAGAAAAAGCTTGAGTTTTGACGTTTTTTCTCAAAAATTCATTTTTTATATTTGGATTCGCGACCCCTAGAACATGTTGGATTTTATTAATTCTGGCACAAATGAATTTAGGGGTATCAAAATAATGGGAAAAAACACACCCACCCACAATTTTCTAAAATTGGAAAAATGAGCAACCCTACTGTTCAGTGCCTCCTCCTGAGGGTAGAGCGCGGGGGAAAAATATTCCTGAGAGAATAGAGTGAAATAAAAAGTTTCCCCGAGTTAGGGAAGTTTTCTCCTTAACTGTGATCAGCTATTCATATCACATATCAAAAGGTCTAGGGGAATTCCTTGAATTTTAATGGCTTCCTTCAACAACTGAGACTCTTGTAAAGATTTTCTTCTTAATTTCTTCATGATTTTTATTTCACTTGGTAACTATGACGCATGTGGGTATGTTACGAACAACTTAACCTTCACAACTCAGAAGCCAGATGTTTGTTACGTGCTACAGCTGAAGAAAAAAAAGATATTGACGTTACAGAAGAGATAATGACGTTGGACATAGGAACATTTACTCGTTATCTGTTGTTGTGGAGAGAGGCAGAGACACAAGAGGAAGAGACTTGATGTGTTTTAATATTGTAAATAAATTTGTAACTGAAGCGTCTTATAGTAAAGTGTTTGTCCGTAATCATGTAAAGAAAAAGTTTGTATACAGATATGGAAATACGTTGATATGGTATAAGTTAGTTTGATCACTGTGTTGAACATTTACTTGATACACTAACATTAACAACTTATATTCTACCCCCTAAAAAAAAAAAATCATAACTACCAAATTATTAATATTTTTCACAACTTTAAGCCTTTACTTGCCAACCCTTAACAATTATCTTTAGTGCATAACTCAATAGATGGCAAACTAATACACTTCAAAGTATAGAATAGGATACAAGATACTAGTTTATATATGAGATTTAATAAATACTAATATAAAGAAATAGAACATACCATATAAGTATATAAATAAATATAAGTGTTTGCCTGAAATTATACGTCTTTAACCTTAACATATAACAACTACTGTATACTTAAACAGGAGGCAGTGTGTCAGTACAGTTATGAACACGAGAGACACACTAAGAACAATTGTCCATTTCACGTTAGATTAACTTTCCGGACATTAACCTTTACTGCAGCATCTGGTAAATATTTTTATGTTATGGGATTATATAACTTTTTGTGCTGTATGTTCCGGCCGGCGGCGTGTGGCAATTATATGTAATTAGTTGTGGTCTTATATGGAAGTGTTAACCTAAATTAGATGTATTTTTTTCATGCCGTAAAGACTAATTCACTATTTTCATAATGTTTGTCGTACGTGATGACTGTTTGTGGCTTGTCTTCTATTTACTTATATTACTTTTGAAAGATATTTGCTATTATTAGTATTAGTATAATCAATAGTAGAAAAAGTTGAAGTTCTAGTTGTGCTATAATCACTAATTTAGATTTCCATTTTAAAAACTTATTACATGCGGGATATTGAAGTAGTTGTCGCTTCTATAAGTATTAACATCTTCCTCCCATAACCACGTCACCATTAATAAGGTCCGATAAAAAATATGATTTAATTCACAAACAAATCCAACTTGGAGGCAGCAGCTGATGGCCCCATGCGGCTCTGAGTCACGAGTGAAATTCAACAACTATACTTAAAAAAAAAAAACATCCGCAACCAAGTGAAGGAAGTTTCAGTGACCTTGAGGAAATAAATACATATTTGTCACAAGAGTTCGTAATTTTTCGAAAGGTTGACGTCATAGTGAGTGTTTATATCATAAAGAGCAGACTAGATTCTTGATGTGAAGCGACTGGCAACGGATTATGAAGTTAAACATTTACTTCCATAAATATTAATCACTTTACCTGCCACATCTCATGCCAGTAACATCATATTTAATTGATGAAAAGATACGTATAAGTATCTCTCTCACAGTGACGTCGCTACACAGCCTTGAGTCTTTATTAATATCTAAAAAAAAAACACCTTGTTTACGTGCCTTTTATTTGCTATTGTGTCTATCTTCCTAAACCTTATTCCAATCACCTAACTCAAAACTTTTTTATGACAAAAGTTTCTTCGCAGTTTGAAACTTTTTCCATCCAGGCAGGTAATGACAGATGACGCTATGTAAATGTTCAACTTGGCCCATTTAGTCTAGATAAATGGCTGGTCTAGATATAGTGGCTATCTAAGAGAGATTGAAAAGAAGTTTCAAAGTGATTCATCTAAATAATAACGAAAATAACATTTGTGAGTGAGCTCGTCGTGTGTCGGGAAACAGTGTTGCTTACTACCAACATGAGACGGCCTGTGACTGTTACGATGATGTTTTTGACAAAAAGAAAAAATCCAAAGCAATATTTTAACTCGGCAGAAGTGTAAACAGGATTCTTGTGTCAACCAAATACTACTGTGAAACGCGCCGAGAAACACAACACCCTGCTAATATGAACAAGAGAGAGCATGTCGCTGTTATGATGAATATGCCAACAACTGTTGTAACTCACACTGAACAAACTTTACTCAAGTTTTGTAGCTTAAAGTTACTATGACTGAATAATGGTGACAGTTTGGGTCTCTCTGCCTGGGAGACATGGCCCGGGAGACACACGACCCGAGAGAAATACTGCCCGGCTGAGACACCGTCTTTAAGAGACACTTCCTGTAAGAGACTCATTCTGAAAGAGACAATACTTGGAAGAGAGAGACTGTCTGGTACGTGAGTTGTATCTGTACCTCTGGATAGTGACTGTATCTTTACCTGTATCCGTATAATGTATCAGTATTTATACCTACACTGCTGTAGTCGAGTAAAATAAGTTAAGCAATCTCTCTAGCTCGGCTAACACACGCCATAAGTCAAGGACACTCACTCTTATCAACTACAAAACCTCGGCCAAGAACCATTGAAAGTCTTCTGAATAAAATATCATATTTACCTAACAAATAAACAAAACATGAATTTGTAAAGATAATGAATGACTATTTCCGAGGCGGGATGGTTTTGAAGGATCTTGGAGAGTCAGGGAGAGTCGTAAAGGGTCGGGGAGAGTTGCGGGAGGACGGTGATGCTCGGGAGGATCTTAGATAATCATGTAGGTCGTGGAAAATCGCAAAAAGTCATGAGTTATGGGGATTGGTGAATGGCTGTACAAGGCCAAGGTGCTTCGTGGTGGTGGTGGTGGTGAGAGATTGTGAAGGATTTTGGAGGGACGAGGATGTTTGTGAAGGTACAGGGAAGATTTTGTAGGATAGGGATCGTCTTGGAGGGTCGAAAATGGTTAATGGTGAGTGGTGGAGTGTTGAGGAGTTCAGGAGGCTCGTGCAAGTTAACAGAGTTGAAGAGAAGGATGAAGGATGGAGAGGAGTCGAGGAAGTGTGAAGGGTTAGGTAGGGTTATGGAGAGCAGTGGAAGGTGATGGTGATGGAAGGTGGTGAAGGAGTGTGCGTCTCACTATCCTCTCCCTCAGGATAAATATACGAGCTTTATAACTGGATGAAGGGATTGTGAACAGTGTGTATGAACAACACTCGATCGTTTCAAGAACTTTTTTTTATCCTGTGTCTGTAATTTTTGTTTTTTCTTAGATATATCTGATACCTTAAGAGTCTTGGTAAACTTAAATGACACTGTCTTGTCGCCCCAACATGTTGCTTTAAGAGGTCATAAATCATTACCTACTGACCCTCTCCAGCCTTCATTACTGTTAAGAGCGGGTGTTCACTTATCTCAGTTGCCAAGAATATAAAAACAAAATCATCTGCAGTTTTATATGACATTTCTCACTACCTGCACCTTAAAATGATGTTTGACGATTTATGTTTCTTAGGAGACACGTCCTAGGTCAATCATCAAATCACAATAAAAAATAAACACTCTTCTACCGTGTATGAACGTCGTAGTGTGTTTGTACGTGGGATATTGAACGCTCACTGACACACTGATATTTCTGTATATTTTCCTTCCCGGTATCCTCACTCTCTTTGTGTGTTTGTTTGTCTCTGGGACGGAAAAATCAGTACACAGCCTCGGGCCTGAGAGACACTTTCAAGGTCAGCCAGGATTAGAGGGTGGAGGGGAGAAGAAGGGCGAGAGAAAGGGGACGAAGGAAGGAACAGAGGACAGGTGAGGATTAAGTGAGAAATGAAAGGAAAAAGTCGGGGATTAGAAGGAGAGGGAAGGGAGAGAGAGAGAAAGAGAAATTGAGTAATAACAGAGGGAAGAATTTAGAGGGAAATAATGCCTTGAAGAAATGTACTGTTATGTTTAGTCGTGATTTACAAACGTACAGACAGACAGACAGCGGTCACCTTCACAGACAGACAGAACCATCAGTCACGAGGGTAAACAAAATGAAGCAGCGATTTAGGCCCTTAGCGATATGATAAACTATATAATTATACCTGATTAATGTATACCACTATATAAATTAGTCATGCCAGGTATAGACAGTTATAGCTGACATACACACTGCTAGAGGCACATTTGATTACTTATATTTTCTTATTTTCAAATTTAGTAAACTTCTCTCCTGTTACTTCTTCATTCTGATATATATATTTCGTTATCATCCTCCTCCTGTTTCTCCCTTATTACATATTTCATAATTATCTCATTTCTTGTCATCAGTGTTTCACGCTTCCTCTCCTCTCCTTTCCTCCTATTATAAATTTTTTTTCCTGCTTTACTTCATAATCTCACTCCTACTAATATCTAAAATTTTACTTACTCATATTTTTATCCATTCCCTATTCATTTACACCTTAATTATTATTCCCTCTTTCATTACTTTTTATTACTAATTGACCTCTTTATCACACCGTTTATGTCTTCCTTTATATTCTTCTCATTTCATTAATTTTCTTTATGTCTTTGTTTTCCGTCTTTTCTTAACCACACTCTGTTCATTTTCCTTTTTTCATACTTTTCTTTCCCTTTTATTTTCATTTGTTCTATATATCATTTCCTATTAAGTCTAATTTTCTTAATCTAGTGAGGTTTTTTCCTGATCATTTCCTACTCTAACGGTTTAATTCTTCGTTTTTCACATTTTATCATTATAGTTTTCGTTATTTTTCCTTTCTCTCTTCCTTTCTAAGTTATTATCGATTTTCTGTTCTTCTCTTTATTAGTTTATGCCCTGCGTTTCCTTTGTTCGTTTGTGTTTTTGTCTGATGGAAGAAAATGAAGAAGGCACGTTCCGGTGATAAAGAAAGAGAGGAATGGGTAAACAAGGAAGTGGTAGAGAAGGATAGAGAGGAGAAGGAAAGTGGAAGGGTAGTAGAAAGGGAAAGGGAGAGATGAAGGATAGAGTGAGGGGAGATGGAGAGGTGTAGGGAGTGAAGGGCAGGGAGAGGTGAGGGTGAGGTGTAGGGAGTGAAGGGCAGGGAGAGGTGTAGGGAGTGAAGGGCAGGGAGAGGTGAGGGTGAGGTGTAGGGAGTGAAGGGCAGGGAGAGGTGTAGGGAGTGAAGGGCAGGGAGAGGTGTAGGGAGTGAAGGGCAGGGAGAGGTAGGGGGTGAGGTGTAGGGAGTGAAGGGCAGGGAGAGGTGTAGGGAGTGAAGGGCAGGGAGAGGTGAGGGTGAGGTGTAGGGAGTGAAGGGCAGGGAGAGGTGAGGGTGAGGTGTAGGGAGTGAAGGGCAGGGAGAGGTGTAGGGAGTGAAGGGCAGGGAGAGGTGAGGGAGTGAAGGGCAGGAAGAGGTGTAGGGAGTGAAGGGCAGGGAGAGGTGAGGGTGAGGTGTAGGGAGTGAAGGGCAGGGAGAGGTGAGGGTGAGGTGTAGGGAGTGAAGGGCAGGGAGAGGTGTAGGGAGTGAAGGGCAGGGAGAGGTGAGGGAGTGAAGGGCAGGGAGAGGTGTAGGGAGTGAAGGGCAGGGAGAGGTGTAGGGAGTGAAGGGCAGGGAGAGGTAGGGGGTGAGGTGGAGGGAGTGAAGGGCAGGAAGAGGTGTAGGGAGTGAAGGGCAGGGAGAGGTAGGGGGTGAGGTGTAGGGAGTGAAGGGCAGGGAGAGGTGTAGGGAGTGAAGGGCAGGAAGAGGTGAGGGTGAGGTGTAGGGAGTGAAGGGCAGGGAGAGGTGTAGGGAGTGAAGGGCAGGGAGAGGTGAGGGTGGGGTGGAGGGAGTGAAGGGCAGGGAGAGGTGTAGGGAGTGAAGGGCAGAGTGTATAATATATTAAACACATATTAGACAAATAAACTCGTTCCAGTTCTTATTAAAGGAATACCTGAGCAAACTACCATTGGTACAGAAAAACTCGACTATAAAACATTTGACGTTTGCTATCGAAGAATTAACTTGCACAAATACAGTTCTTGTTATGTCATCATCACTTTATGAGGACACACAAAGGTTTTAATCACGACAAAGCCAAAAATGAAGGTATTTTAATTTTGGTGCTTGTTTATTGGGACGCTAACTGTGGACGGCCTGCCTGAGGTATGATGATTAACCTTATTACCCAATTCTCTCTTCATCCGATTTACCGACATTTTCCTTCTATTTTTCCACACCATTTATGTCTTTATAACTACGCCTTGACATATTATTTTTTGTCTATTTTGCTATACCTCGCGCAGGTCCCTCTCTTATTATGGGTGCGTGCAGGTTAACGCTTAGCAAGGCAACATACAGGTGCGATTGCCGCCACTCATTCTTATCGCCTCCCTGCCGCCGTTAATCGCCCGTAAGGTGATTGCCGCCACTCATTCTTACCGCCCCCCTGCCGCCGTTAATAGCCCGTAAGGCGACTGCCGCCACTCATTCTTATCGCCCCCCTGCCGCCGTTAATCGCCCGTAAGGCGATTGCCGACATTCATTCTTATCGCCCCCCTGCCGCCGTTAATCGCCCGTAAGGCGATTGCCGCCACTCATTCTTATCGCTCCCCTGCCGCCGTTAATCGCCCGTAAGGCGATTGCCGCCACTCATTCTTATCGACCCCCTACCGCCGTTAATCGCCCGTAAGGCGATTGCCGCCACTCATTCTTATTGCCCCCCTGCCGCCGTTAATCGCCAGAAAGGCGATTGCCGTCACTCATTCTTATCGCCCCCCTGCCGCCGTTAATCGCCCGTAAGGCGATTGCCGCCACTCATTCTTATCGACCCCCTACCGCCGTTAATCGCCCGTAAGGCGATTGCCGCCACTCATTCTTATTGCCCCCCTGCCGCCGTTAATCGCCCGTAAGGCAATTACCGCCACTCATTCTTATCACCCCCCCTGTCGCCGTTAATCGCCCTTAAGGCGATTGCCGTCACTCCTTCTTATTGCCCCCCTGCCACCGTTAATCGCCCATAAGGCAATTGCCGCCACTCATTCTTATTGTCCCCCAGCCGCCGTTAATCGTCCGTAAGGCGATTGCCGCCACTCATTCTTATTGTCCCCCTGCCGCCGTTAATCGCCCGTAAGGCGATTGCCGCCACTCATTCTTATTGTACCCCTGCCGCCGTTAATCGCCCGTAAGGCGATTGCCGCCACTTATTCTTATCGCCCCCCCTGCCGCCGTTAATCGCCTGTAAAGCGATTGCCGCCACTCATTCTTATTGCCCCTCTGCCGCCAATAATCGCCCGTAAGGCGATTGCCGCCACTCATTCTTATCGCCCCCCTGCCACCGTTAATCGCCCGTAAGGCGATTGCCGCCACTCATTCTTATCGCCCCCTGCCGCCGTTAATCGCCCGTAAGGCTATTGCCGCCACTCATTCTTATTGCCCTCCTGCCGCCGTTAATCGCCCGTAAGGCGATTGCCGCCACTCATTCTTATCGCCCCCCTGCCGCCGTTAATCGCCCGTAAGGCGATTGCCACCACTCATTCTTATCGCCCACTGCCGCCGTTAATCGCCCGTAAGGCGATTGCCGCCACTCATTCTTATCGCCCCCCTGCCACTATTAATCGCCCGTAAGGCGATTGCCACCACTCATTCTTATTGCCCCTGTTATTTTTTCTCCCCCATGAAGAATAGTCAGGCGTTAAATATAAGTTCACTGGCTTTATGATGCGTCATTTGATATATTATATAGCAGTGTGTTTCTTAAAGCATCATGGGGACTTTCAGACAGTAGGGTATATCAAGGTAGATCCAAATTAAGTATTGCTAAGAATTTCTGAAGGTGTGTCGGGGTTTGCTTTATATTGTAGTATCGTGGAAGCTGTCGGAAACTAGATTATATCGAGGTATATCAGTATTCAGTATTGGTAAAGAATGTTGAAGTTAATATTATGGTATGTCAATGTATGTTGTTCCTTATAGCATCGTAGAGAATGTGTCAGAAAGTAGACTATATCAAGGTGTATAATAATTCATTATTCAGGGGTATATCTGGGTTTGCTTCAAGTACCCTCATCGAGAATGTCAAAAGCTTGGGCCTATCATAGTATCTCAGATATATGCAAGAGATTTAAAGTACGTCTTTAGTATATGCTAAATGTGGATCATATTTAACCATGTCAGGGGTTTCACAAGTTTGGATATATCAAGATATATTCAGTGGGTTTACTACACATCATTCATATGTCGGGGTATGCTCCGTATACTCTCGTAGTGGCTGAGCGTCAAAACCTGGACTATAATTTATTAAGTATATCAGAATTTAACCATGTCAGGAGTTTTGCAAGTTTGGATATATCAAGGTATGTTCAGTAGATTTACAGTTCTTCATTAATGTATGTCGGTGCATATATGACAGGTTTAACTAGTACCTGTTTTTGTTGTGTGTATGTATGTATATATGTATGCATGTATGTATGTATGAACGAGTATGTATGTGCTTCAGTGGGTAAAGTCTTCCAGTACGTTTATTGAACTCAGATTTTACACTATACAACAACTATTAAAATCAAGATATTATTGTTCTAGTTGTTCTTATCATTCATTAACATGCTTCAGTATTTAAGTTCTTTAAGCACAGATTAATTAAACAGTTTGTGTTAAAAAGCACAACAAGAATGATGATACAGCATAGTAACACACCAGCTAGGGTTTAAATCGCCTCTCTTCTTGTCTCAGAAACAATGGACGAAAACTGGTTTTAAGCCAATGCTCGTTAGTACTTCCAATATTAGAGCGCTCCATATTTGTTCCTTCTATCTTAAGCTAAATAGTGAACTGGGGTTTATCAAACGTTAATACGCAAAACTGTTTTCTCCCCGTAAGTTTCTATTGATAAGTATATTAACGAAACGCCCACTAAATTACTGAACCCGGATATACCCGTAAAAACAATTATTCCAGATTTTCTTTATTATTTTTATGACATTAACGTCCCTCTTGTTTTGCAAATAGATACAAAGCGGCGATATTTTTATGGCTATTACTCTTAAGTATACAGTCAAGTCGGTAAGAAATTAATATAAGATAAACACTTATCTCTTGATCTTTACAGGTTTTTGGCCAAGTATAGACTTACATCGTAAACGGTGCTTGAAGACGTTTTCTGCTGATGTTAAAAATGAATTAAAACATCTTCATTATTTTATAGACTCAGGACTCTTCATCACACGCATAGTTTCCTCGTATGTAAACACGTATGTGATTGCCTTCAGGACTCCTATAACAAAAATCTGATGACTCCTGTATCTTTAAATTTACGTTGTTAATATATGTATATATTTAATTAGTTATTTTGTTACTTTAATTTATTTTTCCCTATACTATACTGTAGTTTCTTAAATGTAGTCCTTGGAAATAGATGTTGCTAAATAATGATGAATAATTTAATTAATTTTATTATTTAATTCCATTAATATGCATAAAAGAACATTCTGCCTATGATAAATAGACGTCCACATAAATATTTATCATATTTAATTTCATACCTTTCTTTCCTTACAGTGTTAAACGAGCTTAGGAAGACTTTGGAGCTCAAGAATGCGTGACGTCATGAAAAACGCTTCGTATGATTAGAACGTCACCAAACAACCCTTTGACCTCCACATGACAACGCGGATAAATAAGTAAGACGACGGGTTACCACAACAAGGAGGAGGACTATGTGTTTTGTGTCTTAGTGCAGGTGTGTGGCAGTACCCGAGTTGAATTGAAGAAGTTTATTTACATCAAAGTGAGTATAAATATTCAGGTTTTTAGACACAGAACATTATGGACTATAGTGAAATAATAATTGATCGATGGTGTTCCGGAGACCGAACTTGTGCAGCCCAAGTGACATTTAAATCCCGTGCCGTGTTATTGTTTTAAAAATACACCGTGGAGTGGCATGGGTTTTAAATACGGAACACAAGTATTGGATACGTTAGAGTATACCGTAGAATAAACTTAATTAAATAACTACAGAACACCCGTGCATTAGCTAACATAGAGAGCGTTGGTGAACTGTGTAATGGTGGTTAAAATATCCATAGGGGTATTTTGGAATGTGAACAGAAATCCATAACTCTTGGTAAACGAGTCGTATCTTCTTGTATTAATATTACGTACAGTGGACTAGTGTGTTAAGGTCAGTGAACAGGTGAGACACTTGTGCTGAATGTGTAAACAAAGATGTCTGCCGGGAAATTTTAACTCCAAGGAGAATACTTTAATGTACATAAACTGTAAATAAAAGTGTACCATCTAATAGAAAATGATTTATAAGGAATGTGATATATTACCTGAAACTGATGCAATACCGAGACCAATTTGTGTAACGAGATATTGAAGAACTGAAACAATTGTGTGTGACTGAAAATACATTGTTAAACAAAATTAATTGTGAAATGCTGAGAAAATATTTTGCAATACCAATAAAAACAGTGTATCATACCAAGTCAGTGAGAATATAACTGCCATTTCCTCAACACCTCAACGAGTGACTAACAATGGCGTGCCATCCATCACACCCGCCACGGGATAACCACAAGGTAAGTCCACCCACTGTTATTAAACTGTACTCTTAACATTATATTCTTTTCTTAGTAAATCACTTTGCTGGAGGTAAAAGAGACGGTCGCCACGTTTTTCCCGATATTTTTTCTTCGTGATGTTACTTAGGAAGCGTATCTTGTTGGGAAGGGAAAGTGTAAGATATTTAGAAAGAGACGTATTTGTAGTCATTGCAATTATATGTGCAAGGTGTGATGGGGTTTGTGGGGCGTAGGTACTGTGTAAGGTGTGTTGGGGCGTGTGTTCCGTGGGTAATGTGTAAGGTGTGTTGGGGTGGGTGTAGCGTGGGTAATGTGTGAGGTGTGTTGGGGTGTGTGTGTGTGTGTGTAATATGTAAGGTGTGTTGGGGTGTGTGTGTGCCGTGGGTAATGTGTAAGGTGTGATGGTGTGTGTGTGTGTGGCGTGGGTAATGTGTGAGGTGTGTTGGGGTGTGTGTGGCGTGGGTATTGTGTAAGGTGTGTTGGGGTGTGTGTGGAGTGGGTATTGTGTAAGGTGTGTTCGGGTGTGTGTGTAACGTGGGTAATGTGTGAGGTGTGTTGGGGTGTGTGTATAAGGTGTGTTGGGGTGTGTGTGTGCCATAGGTAATGTGTAAGGTGTGATGGGGTGTGTGTGTGTGTGGCGTGGGTAATGTGTGAGGTGTGTTGGGGTGTGTGGGGCGTGGGTATTGTGTAAGGTGTTTTGGGGTGTGTGTGGCGTGGGTTATGTTTAAGGTGTGTTGAGGTGTGTGTTCCGTGGGTAATGTGTAAGGTGTGTTGGGGTGTGTGTTCCGTGGGTTATGTGTAAAGTGTGTTGGGGTTGTGTGTGCCGTGGGTAATGTGTATGGTGTGTTGGGGTGTGTGTGTGGCGTGGGTAATGTGTGAGGTGTGTTGGGGTGTGTAGCGTGGGTATTGTGTAAGGTGTGTTGGGGTGTGTGTGGCGTGGGTAATGTGTAAGGTGTGTTGGGGTGTGTGTGTGTGGCGTGGGTAATGTGTGAGGTGTGTTGGGTTGTGGGTAATGTGTAAGGTGTGTTGTGGTGTGTGTGTGGCGTGATGTGCGAGGTGTGTTGGGGTGTGTGGCGTGGGTAATGTGTAAGGTGTGTTGGGGTGTGTGGGGCGTGGGTAATGTGCAAGGTGTGTTGGGGTGTGAGTAATGTGTAAGGTGTGTTGGGGTGTGTGGGGCGTGGGTAATGTGTAAGGTGTGTGGGGCGTGGGTTATGTGTAAGTTGTGTTGAGGTGTGTGTTCCGTGGGTAATGTGTAAGGTGTGTTGGTGTGTGTGTGTGTGTGTGGCGTGGGTAATGTGTGAGGTGTGTGTGGGTGCGTATCATGGGTAATGTTTAAGGTGTGTTGAGGTGTGTAGCGTGGGTAATGTGTGAGGTGTGTTGGTGTGTGTGTGTGTGTAATATGTAAGGTGTGTTGGGGTGTGTGTGTGTGCCGTGGGAAATGTGTAAGGTGTGATGGTGTGTGTGTGTGTTGGGGTGTGTGTGGCGAGGGTATTGTGTAAGGTGTGTTGGGGTGTGTGTGTGTGGCGTGGGTAATGTGTAAGGTGTGATGGGGTGTGTGTGTGTGTGGCGTGGGTAATGTATGAGGTGTGTTGGGGTGTGTGTGGCGTGGGTATTGTGTAAGGTGTTTTAGGGTGTGTGTGGCGTGGGTATTGTGTAAGGTGTGTTGGGGTGTGTGTGTAGCGTGGGTAATGTGTGAGGTTTGTTGGGGTGTGTGGCGTGGGTAATGTGTAAGGTGTGATGGTGTGTGTGTGGCGTGGGTAATGTGTAAGGTGTGTTGGGGTGTGTGGGGCGTGGGGAATGTGTGAGGTGCGTTGGGGTGCGTGTGTAGTGTGTTGGGGTGTGTGTGTGTGCCGTAGGTAATGTGTAAGGTGTGTTGGGGTGTGTGTGTGGCGTGGGTAATGTGTGAGGTGTGTTGGGGGTGTTGCGTGGGTAATGTGTATGGTGTGTTGGGGTGTGTGTAGCGTGGGTAATGTGTGAGGTGTGTTGGTGTGTGTGTGTGTGTAATATGTAAGGTGTGTTGGGGTGTGTGTGTGTGCCGTGGGAAATGTGTAAGGTGTGATGGTGTGTGTGTGTGTTGGGGTGTGTGTGGCGAGGGTATTGTGTAAGGTGTGTTGGGGTGTGTGTGTGTGTGGCGTGGGTATTGTGTAAGGTGTGTTGGGGTGTGTGTGTAACGTGGGTAATGTGTGAGGTGTGTTGTGGTGTGTGGCGTGGGTAATATGCAAGGTGTGTTGGGGTGTGTGTGTAAGGTGTGTTGGGGTGTGTGTGTGCCGTAGGTAATGTGTAAGGTGTGATGGGGAGTGTGTGTGTGTGGCGTGGGTAATGTATGAGGTGTGTTGCGGTGTGTGTGGCGTGGGTATTGTGTAAGGTGTTTTAGGGTGTGTGTGGCGTGGGTATTGTGTAAGGTGTGTTGGGGTGTGTGTGTAGCGTGGGTAATGTGTGAGGTTTGTTGGGGTGTGTGGCGTGGGTAATGTGTAAGGTGTGATGGTGTGTGTGTGTGTGTGTGGCGGGGGTTATGTGTGAGGTGTGTTGGTGTGTGTGTGTGGCGTGGGTATTGTGTAAGGTGTGTTGGGGTGCGTGTGTAGCGTGGGTAATGTGTGAGGTGTGTTGGGGTGTGCGGCTTGGGTTATGTGTAAGGTGTGTTGGGATGTGTGTGGCGTGGGTAATGTGTAAGGTGTGTTGGGGTGTGTGTGGCATGGGTAATGTGTGAGGTGTGTTGGGGTGTGTGTGCGCCGTGGGTAATGTATAAGGTGTGTTGGGGTGTGTGTGTGTGGCGTGGGTAATGTGTGAGGTGTGTTGGGGTGTGTGTGTGTGTGTTGTGGGTAATGTGTAAGGTGTGTTGGGGTGTGTGTGTGGCGTGGGTAATGTGCGAGGTGTGTTGGGGTGTGTGGCGTGGGTAATGTTTAAGGTGTGTTGGGGTGTGTGTGGCGTGGGTAATGTGTAAGGTGTGTTGGGGGCGTGGGTAATGTGTAAGGTGTGTTGGGGTGTGTGGGGCGTGGGTAATGTGTAAGTTGTGTGGGGCGTGGGTTATGTGTAAGGTGTGTTGAGGTGTGTGTTCCGTGGGTAATGTGTAAGGTGTGTTGGGGTGTGTGTGTGTGGCGTGGGTAATGTGTGAGGTGTGTTCGGGTGCGTGTCGTGGGTAATATGTAAAGTGTGTTGGGGTGTGTGGGGCGTGGGTTATGTTTAAGGTGTGTTGAGGTGTGTGTTCCGTGGGTAATGTGTAAGGTGTGTTGGGGTGTGTGTTCCGTGGGTTATGTGTAAGGTGTGTTGGGGTTGTGTGTGCCGTGGGTCATGTGTATGGTGTGTTGGGGTGTGTGTGTGGCGTGGGTAATGTGTGAGGTGTGTTGGGTTGTGTAGCGTGGGTATTGTGTAAGGTGTGTTGGGGTGTGTGTGGCGTGGGTAATGTGTGAGGTGTGTTGGGGTGTGTGTGCGCCGTGGGTAATGTGTAAGGTGTGTTGGGGTGTGTGTGTGTGTGGCGTGGGTAATGTGTGAGGTGTGTTGGGGTGTGGGTAATGTGTAAGGTGTGTTAGGGTGTGTGTGGCGTGGGTAATGTGTAAGGTGTGTTGGGGTGTGTGGGGCGTGGGTAATGTGTAAGGTGTGTGGGGCGTGGGTTATATGTAAGGTGTGTTGAGGTGTGTGTTCCGTGGGTAATGTGTAAGGTGTGTTGGGGTGTGTGTGTGTGGCGTGGGTAATGTGTGAGGTGTGTTGGGGTGCGTGTCGTGGGTAATGTGTAAGGTGTGTTGGGGTGTGTGGGGCGTGGGTTATGTTTAAGGTGTGTTGAGGTGTGTAGCGTGGGTATTGTGTAAGGTGTGTTGGGGTGTGTGGGGCGTGGGTAATGTGTGAGGTGCGTTGGGGTGTGTGTGTGCCGTGGGTATTGTGTGACGTGTGTTGGGGTGTGTGTGTGCCATAGGTATTGTGTAAGGTGTGTTGGGGAGTGTGTGTGGCGTTGGTAATGTGTGAGGTGTGTTGGGGGTGTTGCCTTGGTAATGTGTATGGTGTGTTGGGGTGTGTGTAGCGTGGGTAATGTGTGAGGTGTGTTGGGGTGTGTGTGTGTGTGTGTAATATGTAAGGTGTGTTGGGGTGTGTGTGTGTCGTGGGATAATGTGTAAGGTGTGATGGTGTGTGTGTGTGTGTGTGGCGTGGGTAATGTGTCAGGTGTGTTGGGGTGTGTGTGGCGTGGGTATTGTGTAAGGTGTGTTGGGGTGTGTGTGTGTGTGGCGTGGGTATTGTGGAAGGTGTGTTGGGATGTGTGTGTAACGTGGGTAATGTGTGAGGTGTGTTGGGGTGTGTGGCGTGGGTAATATGCAAGGTGTGTTGGGGTGTGTGTGTAAGGTGTGTTGGGGTTTGTGTGTGCCGTAGGTAATGTGTAAGGTGTGATGGGGTGTGTGTGTGTGTGGCGTGGGTAATGTGTGAGGTGTGTTGGGGTGTGTGGGGCGTGAGTATTGTGTAAGGTGTTTTGGGGTGTGTGTGGCGTGGGTATTGTGTAAGGTGTGTTGGGGTGTGTGTGTGTGTGTGTGGCGTGGGTAATGTGTGAGGTGTGTTGGTGTGTGTGTGGCGTGGGTATTGTGTAAGGTGTGTTGGGGTGTGTGTGTGTGTGGTGTGGGTAATGTGTAAGGTGTGTTGGGGTGTGTGTGTGGCGTGGGTAATGTGCGAGGTGTGTTGGGGTGTGTGGCGTGGGTATTGTGTAAGGTGTGTTGGGGTGTGTGTGGCGTGGGTAATGTGTAAGGTGTGTTGGGGGCGTGGGTAATGTGTATGGTGTGTTGGGGTGTGTGGGGCGTGGGTAATGTGTAAGGTGTGTGGGGCGTGGGTTATGTGTAAGGTGTGTTGAGGTGTGTGTTCCGTGGGTAATGTGTAAGGTGTGTTGGGGTGTGTGTGTGTGTGGCGTGGGTAATGTGTGAGGTGTGTTGGGGTGCGTGTCGTGGGTAATGTGTAAGGTGTGTTGGGATGTGTGGGGCGTGGGTTATGTTTAAGGTGTGTTGAGGTGTGTGTTCCGTGGGTAATGTGTAAGGTGTGTTGGGGTGCGTGTTCCGTGGGTTATGTGTAAGGTGTGTTGGGGTTGTGTGTGCCGTGGGTAATGTGTATGGTGTGTTGGGGTGTGTGTGTGGCGTGGGTAATGTGTGAGGTGTGTTGGGGGTGTGTAGCGTGGGTATTGTGTAAGGTGTGTTGGGGTGTGTCTGGCGTGGGTAATGTGTGAGGTGTGTTGGGGTGTGTGGGGCGTGGGTATTGTGTAAGGTGTGTTGGGGTGTGTGTGTAGCGTGGGTAATGTATGGGGTTTGTTGGGGCGTGTGGCGTGGGTAATGTGTAAGGTGTGATGGTATGTGTGTTTGTGTGTGTGGCGTGGGTAATGTGTGAGGTGTGTTGGTGTGTGTGTGGCGTGGGTATTGTGTAAGGTGTGTTGGTGTGCGTGTGTTGCGTTGGTAATGTGTGAGGTGTGTTGGGGTGTGCGGCGTGGGTTATGTGTAAGGTGTGTTGGGATGTGTGTGGCGTGGGTAATGTGTAAGGTGTGTTGGGGTGTGTGTGGCATGGGTAATGTGTGAGGTGTGTTGGGGTGTGTGTGCTCCGTGGGTAATGTGTATGGTGTGTTGGGGTGTGTGTGTGTGGCGTGGGTAATGTGTGACGTGTGTTGGGGTGTGTGTGTGTGGTGTGGGTAATGTGTAAGGTGTGTTGGGGTGTGTGTGTGGCGTGGGTAATGTGCGAGGTGTGTTGGGGTGTGTGGCGTGGGAAATGTGTAAGGTGTGTTGGGGTGTGTGTGGCGTGGGTAATGTGTAAGTTGTGTTGGGGGCGTGGGTAATGTGCGAGGTGTGTTGGGGCGTGTGGCGTGGGAAATGTGTAAGGTGTGTTGGGGTGTGTGTGGCGTGGGTAATGTGTAAGCTGTGTTGGGGGCGTGGGTAATGTGTAAGGTGTGTTGGGGTGTGTGGGGCGTGGGTAATGTGTAAGGTGTGTGGGGCGTGGGTTATGTGGAAGGTGTGTTAAGGTGTGTTTTCCGTGGGTAATATCTAAGGTGTGTTGGGGTGTGTGTGTGTGGGGTTGGTAATGTGTGAGGTGTGTTGGGGTGTGTGGGGCGTGGGTTATGTTTAAGGTGTGTTGAGGTGTGTGTTCCGTGGGTAATGTGTAAGGTGTGTTGGGGTGTGTGTGTGTGTGGCGTGGGTAATATGTGAGGTGTGTTGGGGTGTGTGTGTGCCGTGGGTAATGTGTAAAGTGTGATGATGTGTGTGTGTGTGTGGCGTGGGTAATGTGTAAGGTGTGTTGGGGTGTGTGTGTCTGGCGTGGGTAATGTGTAAGGTGTGTTGGGGGCGTGGGTAATGTGTGAGGTGTGTTGGGGTGTGTGGGGCGTGGGTTATGTTTAAGGTGTGTTGAGGTGTGTGTTCCGTGGGTAATGTTTGAGGTGCGTTGGGGTGTGTTTGTGGTGTGTTGGAGTGTGTGTGTGCCGTAGGTAATGTGTAAGGTGTGTTGGGGTGTTTGTGTGGAGTGGGTAATGTGTGAGGTGTGTTGGGGGTGTGTAGCGTGGGTATTGTGTAAGGTGTGTTGGGGTGTGTGTGGCGTGGGTAATGTGTGAGGTGTGTTGGGGTGTGTGCGCGCCGTGGGTAATGTGTAAGGTGTGTTGGGGTGTGTGTGTGTGTGGCGTGGGTAATGTGTGAGGTGTGTTGGGGTGTGTGGGGCGTGGGTTATGTTTAAGGTGTGTTGAGGTGTGTGTTCCGTGGGTAATGTGTAAGGTGTGTTGGGGTGTGTGTTCCGTGGGTTATGTGTAAGGTGTGTTGGGGTTGTGTGTGCCGTGGGTAATGTGTATGGTGTGTTGGGGTGTGTGTGTGGCGTGGGTAATGTGTGAGGTGTGTTGGGGTTGTGTAGCGTGGGTATTGTGTAAGGTGTGTTGGGGTGTGTGTGGCGTGGGTAATGTGTGAGGTGTGTTGGGGTGTGTGGCGTGGGTAATGTGTAAGGTGTGTTGGGGTGTGTGTGGCGTAGGTAATGTGTAAGGTGTGTTGGGGTGTGTGGGGCGTGGGTAATGTGTAAGGTGTGTGGGGCGTGGGCAATGTGTAAGGTGTGTTGGGGTATGTGTGTGTGGCGTGGGTAATGTGTGAGGTGTGTTGGGGTGCGTGTCGTGGGTAATGTGTAAGGTGTGTTGGGGTGTGTGGGGCGTGGGTTATGTTTAAGGTGTGTTGAGGTGTGTAGCGTGGGTATTGTGTAAAGTGTGTTGGGGTGTGTGTGTGGCGTGGGTAATGTGTAAGGTGTGTTGGGGTGTGTGGGGCGTGGGTAATGTGTGAGGTGCGTTGGGGTGTGTGTGTGCCGTGGGTAATGTGTGAGGTGTGTTGGGGTGTGTGTGTGCCGTAGGTATTGTGTAAGGTGTGATGGGGTGTATGTGTGTGTTGCGTGGGTAATGTGTGAGGTGTGTTGGGGTGTGTGTGTGTGTGGTGTGGGTAATGTGTAAGGTGTGTTGGGGTGTGTGTGTGGCGTGGGTAATGTGCGAGGTGTGTTGGGGTGTGTGGCGTGGGTATTGTGTAAGGTGTGTTGGGGTGTGTGGTGCGTGGGTAATGTGCAAGGTGTGTTGGGGGCGTGGGTAATGTGTAAGGTGTGTTGGGGTGTGTGGGGCGTGGGGTATGTTTAAGGTGTGTTGAGGTGTGTGTTCCGTGGGTAATGTGTAAGGTGTGTTGGGGTGTGTGTGTGTGTGGCGTGGGTAATATGTGAGGTGTGTTGGGGTGCGTGTCGTGGGTAATGTGTAAGGTGTGTTGGGATGTGTGGAGCGTGGGTTATGTTTAAGGTGTGTTGAGGTGTGTGTTCCGTGGGTAATGTGTAAGGTGTGATGGGGTGTGTGTTCCGTGGGTTATGTGTAAGGTGTGTTGGGGTTGTGTGTGCCGTGGGTTATGTGTATGGTGTGTTGGTGTGTGTGTGTGGCGTGTGTGTGTGTGTGGCCTGGGGTACACCAGAGTCCAAACTCCTAACCTTCAACACTAAGTTGCAATCATCTGTGTTGTGAGATGTCGACCTGTGGAGTGCACACCACGAGCGTGATTTCTGGCTAAGTGGAGGTGTAGTCTTAACCGCCTCCGTGTATGACCTTGGCGTCTGCTTGGCACCTGTTGTCTCTTGTATTTTAACACTATTACCTTGGAGCTGAAAACATTCATCGATCAAATGGCCCCGTTTATTACAATGAGTATATCTTAAAGATCGACGTTGCTTGAAAGTCCGGTGTTGAGGTGCAATGGGAACCAATGGTGTCATTTGTGCAATCTGGGGTGGTGCCGTAGTCTGGGAGGGACGCACCATCAGAGATCCCGGTACCTTCGGAGAAAGTTTGTTTGCGTAATCCACCATATCAGTAGGCGGAACAAACTGAACTTCCTGTGCCCGGCCGTATATAGGACGACGAACTACTAACAGGAAACTAATCAATTCGATCAACGTTTCCACATTTGTCGATGACATTTTCCCATCAGAGTCGTACCAATTCGAATTTCGGAAGGTCGCCTCCATGTCCTGACCCACTTCTCCTGCAATGTCAACAGCCACCATAGGTGATTCCGCGCGAACCACCAGAGCACAACGATCCAGCCATCTGAATACCCAGTGCAGTTGGACCAAATGGGACCCGCACTCAAAAATACCAATAAGGGTGCGCTTAAATTTCTCATAGTCAGGAGCCATAAGGCCATACGCATTTAAATGATTGCTGGCAAACGATCCCTGCGTAATGTGGGAACGCGCAAACGCCTTTTTCTCTTCATCATCGGTGATTTTAACATTGCGCATAGTGTCCTCACACGCACGGATGAAATGAGTAACACGGTAATCATCTTGACCCGTAAAATCACGTACATGGTCGGCATGTGGCATCATATGAATCACATTATCTGGGTTAGTTGACGCAGTAGTATTAGTGCGTAAAGTGTTAGAGTAAGCCGTGTTAGCGTTAGAAGTTTGCAAACCAGTACATTTACTCCTAACAGAAGGCTCAGTTAAAGGGGGGGGGGGGGTAATGATAAATCAACCGACACACTGTCGCCCAGAACAGGATTAGAAACTACCTGTGAATGTCTAGACGAGGTACGATATTGATTCCCCGACCTTAAGGTACGACGGTTTAAATCGTCAAATGAATCCTCAATCAACTTCTCACTACCGAAACGTCTAACTGTGTTTCCTGCTTAAATCCTAACTCAACCTCTGCAGTAGATACTTGACGTTGATCTTCTATTTGTAATGCGTCAGCAAAATGTTCTGCTAGGTCAGTAAGGTCTTCAGACCACAACTTTGGAAACTTTGGAAATTTATCCATTAAATTTCATTTGGGTCAGACAATTATTAACAGTAAGATCAAAATACTTGCCTCTCATGTACAGGAAATGATAAGAATTATAGTTAAAATAATTAAAATATCAATAATTGAACAGATAAGAAATAACTGCTGCAAATTATATTATGTCAGTATACATTAATATACTAAAGACACTTGCTTCAATGACATAACCTATCCGATGACCTATCAATGTGGAATTATGCCTCGAACATGTAAATGTGTGTATAAAATATGTTACTTTTGAAATACCTAATACAGGAGTTATGGTGTCTGTATAGAAAATGCGATCCGTCCAGCTGGTCTCGGGTGGGGTGATTGGAGTCGGGTGAATCCTCAATCGTCCCTGTGCGCACGCCGCTGTGTTGCGTATGTCAGGTTGCCTTAGCAACGAGGAGACGCGTTACAATGACGAACATCGGGTGAGTCCACTTCACGACAGGGGAATACCTCCACAGTATGATGAGATACCGCTGAGTTAGCCGGATTAGGTTTTCTTCTGTGCGTGATGTCGCATCTTCTGTGTGTCAAACCGTCTGCAATCCCGTATATATGGAGGACTGTCTGATGACACCGGAAATACAGCAATCAATGATCGCGAAACCACAACAGCCGTCCAGACACTTGTGAAATGTCGGTTTATTAGTAAACCCCGAAAGTTTATGAGAATGTCTGCAACACTGTAGACGACATAGGGGAAGAATGCTGACTTGACGCCTTCCTGTCCCCCTCACTTGTTGCTAACAGGGATTTCATCAACTAGCTGCATTGGTAATAAGTCAACAATAACTCAGTTTCGGTTATTGGAATAATTCTGCACCTTCTCTGGGCGACAGAATGAGAAACACTCACTTGCAATCGTCTCACTACGGGATATAACACTACACTTGGATACGTTATATAACGCGTCACTTTTTTGTTTTTCTTGTTTCACAAAACACTGACGTCTTGGTATGTAGACTGATAAGCATCCGACACCACCGTTGCTGCCACCATATGAACCGGCTGGTTAATTCCAAGTTAACCAGGTTGGTACATTTATATTATATTGGGCTTTAGTAACAAAACCCAATGGAAGTTTCTTCTTTTATTAAAAAGTATTGTTTGTATAATTCCTGAGTGTAGATCAACCGTAACTTCCACTATTTATGAGCGTGAAAAGAAAGGACGGCGGCTATGTAAATAGGCCTGATAATCAACTTCCGTTCTGTGTAAGTTTGTGAGTGAGACTAGCAATGAGCGCCGGCTTATGCGTGCTGACACAAATGCTGACATACAGTCAAATGAGCCGCACCCCTTAAGGAAGCTACCGCTCACGTAATCTAGTCATGACAACCCATAGCCAGTGGAAAGTTACAGGGGATGAATTAGAATATAAATCAAATGTAAAGAACCCATTTACATAATACTTCTGTTGATGAGACAGCTGCCATTACACACCTATTATGTGTTAGTTTAATTTAGGTTAGGTTAGGGGCCGGAAAAATAACCAAAAACAGCCTGTAAGCTATTGCATGACGGGTAATTTAGCCTGTCAGGTTTGGGGTCATACTATGGATATTTTTTTTAAATTTTATAGAGTTAATTAATGACTTTTGAAATAATTATAGATATTTAGAATATTTTAAAAGTAAATTATGCTGTGCCAGTAAGATTTAAATCACCTTTGTATAAATTTTCTTGAAAATATAGATTATCTTTCCTCTATAAACACGCTAGTTTTTGCTCTCCCCTAAATATTGATTTACATCAACAATAAGCCTGACCTTAGTTTTCAGCACTTGGGGTCAAAAACGAGATTTTGTTTAAATTTCATATAGAGGTGCTACTTTACATGCTGATTAAGGATCTGGGCTCACAATTTAAAAGTTAGAGTAATTAGTGTTAATGACCTTTGAAATAATTCAATATATTTAAAAAGTCAATTACGCTGTGCCCGTAAGTTTTAAATCACAATTATATACATTTCTTAAAAATATGGACTGACATGTTTATTGAACTCATCCACGTGAATACTCGTTGTCTCCTGCTAATAGTGGTGCTGGTTTCATGAGATTCCAATAAAATGTTTGGCGTCGTGTCCAGACTTTCTCACCTACCAGCGCCTCGGGCAGGGCAGTAGAAGGCAATATTGTAATATTTGGAAGTCTCTCTGAAACACCATCTTAAAGGCATCAAAGGCATGCAGAGAATGCATAAAGTTTTGCGTGTGGATAGGCAGAAAGATTTCACCCTAACGGAGTATCACAGTAGGCTAAAGGTGAGCGAACCTTCGTTAAACACAATATCCACGGTGGTAACATTGGGGATTGGAAGGGAACGCCAGTGAGTGAATCAAATTATTTAATCTGGCCTCTTTATTCTACTTACCTAATGTCCCTCTCCCTCTTTTTTCCCTGTCCCTGTTCTTGTCTTTCTTTTTCCGTCTTCCTCATCCCCTTACCGTTTCTTCATCCCACTTCCTTCTTTCTCCCTCTCTCCTTTCTCCTGCCTCCCTCCCTTCCTCACGTCCGTACTGACACTGCAACACAGGAGAAATAGAAAATTGGATTCTCAGGAAATGTTTGTAGGCAAAACACAGCAGATGACATCGAGGCTTCAGGTGAACCATGCTTCCCATGTTTCGGTCTGACTGTGGTACACGACTGAGTGGTTGACTGGTGGTAGAGCGATTGGCTGGTGGTAGGGAAGCCGACTGGTTAGTAGGGAGGCCGACTGGTTAGTAGGGAGGCCGACTGATGGTAGTGACTGACTGGTGGTAGTGTAACAATGTCGTGAGTGTTTCCCGCCCGCCGGAGGGTTCGAACTAATAGGGTGAATGTTTTAGTCCTTGAACCAATAAGAAAACCTGTAAGACATGATGTCATGAAGAGGTGGCATCCCCTTTGTGACCGACGCAGCTTGAAAAAGTCTAGTCTGCTTTTGGAGAGAGTGAAGTGTGGGTGCGTGTGGGTTTCATCTCCTCATATGGAGATATAATGTGAGTACCTTTTAGGTGATTCATGTGACCCTTGTTAGCTAGCTAGGAAGACAGGTTATTGTGCTGAAAGTGTAACTGGTCATTTTGAGTAACGTCGCTAATATATGAAGAACCGCTATGATTAGTTCTCAATTTCCTTGATTTGATTAAAACATTGCCATGCATGTCTATATTATTATGCAGTTATACAGTGAGCCATAAGAAATAACATAGCCTAACGCCTGGTACCCCTGTTCCTCAGTTATCACCGGTTATGCCATTAATCCCCAATTATTCTCTCTCCCCTCATATCAGCTTATCACTGGTGTGAGGGCCTACATACCTACCACTCACCAGCCTACCGCAAACCTAAACAAACACCCCAGTCTCTCTCCAGCCTAGCCACATCATCTCACAAGTATACAAGTTGGACGAACACAGAAGGAACTAGAATTAGATAATAATGAAAGAGAATACGAGATATAAGAAGTAGAAAAATAAAGAAAGGAAGAAAAAATTAAACCTTTTTTTTTCATAATTATTGTTACATGGTGACAGCGGAGTAGATACAGTATTATTTTTAAATATCCGTCGGTCGTGCTTAACTACTCATCATGCTACCAAACGTAGTTTTAACGTATGTTATATTGTGTTTCATAAATAATAAGTTTTGGAAAGCGGATTTTTTTTTTTCTTGTGTTAAGTACTGAGAGAACATTGAGGTTGAATTTGCTGTTAATTAGTCTTGATGTTTGTCAGCTGTTTGATGAAAATACTTTGAGATGAAGTAATAAAAGCAACCAGCTATAGGGCTGAGGGGGACTAGGTAGCCACCCCGGCCGTCACACCCCGCCTGCCCTCTGCCACCCTGCCCAGTAGGGAGTGACAGTTTTGCAAAAGTTTTCAAAATCTAATTGCTTGGGTTGGATTATTTGTCTATCGGCCACGCTAATTCCGAATATGTTTGAGTTTTTTACATCATTGCATTAGAAGGTTTGTGGATACTTTTGGGTTTGGCATGAAAAACGCGAAAAAAATGTAAATAATAAAGGGACTGGCAATGTGGCACAACCTGTTAAAATCAAGTTATTGAATTGGATTATTCGACTACTGTGTACACTGGTTCATAATATGCTATTGTTTTACAACTCAATGCGCTACAAATTATGCCGATATTTTTGCTGCAAGTCACCACATACGTATGTTTCGAAAACCAGGGCCCAATATTACCAACGGCGTGGATAGATTCCGTGGAATGAATTCAGGACATTCCCGCTCATGGAACATTACCAAACTCCGTATATGTGCCAATGGCAGGCCAATGGCAATATTTACAGAGTTTGTTGAGGCTCCCTGGACGGGAATGCCCTGAATTTATTCCACGGAATCTATTCACGCCGTTGGTAATATTCGTCCCAGGACTGATCAACGAATTCAGCCCAAGTAGCTTGACTTGGACAGTTAAGGACAAAATCTCAGTCCGTACTTTTGAATAAAATATTGTTCAATAGGTGGTGATATTGAAGTGCTGAAAGTTGTTTTTTCTGTGTTGTTTTGCAGTTAGTTCAAAGGGCCACCACCAAGATGGGTCGTCCTAAGATTAGCAACACTCAGCTGCGCCAAGGTAACGATAAGGTGTTCGGGGTTCGGATGCCTCTGCCATCTAACAAGTTGCCTCTGAACAAGGAAGTTGGAAGTGCCCTGGCTTATGAAGCAGAAAACGAGAGGTTAAGGAGAAGAACAAATGCTTTTGATTATATGGATGCCACCAACAAGGTGACTGAGAAGGTACTGTTCTTCTCCTTAACCTCTCGTTTTCTGCTTCATAAGCCAGGGCACTTCCAATTTCCTTGTTCAGAGGCAACTTGTTAGATGGCAGAGGCATCCGAACCCCGAACACCTTATCGTTACCCTGGCGCAGCTGAGTGTTGCTAATCTTAGGACGACCCATCTTGGTGGCGGCCCTTTGAACTAACTGCAAAACAACACAGAAAAAACAACTTTCAGCACTTCAATATCACCACCTATTGAACAATATTTTATTCAAAAGTACGGACTGAGATTTTGTCCTTAACTGTCCAAGTCAAGCTACTTAGGCTGAATTCGTTGATCAGTCCTGGGACGAATATTACCAACGGCGTGAATAGATTCCGTGGAATAAATTCAGGGCATTCCCGTCCAGGGAGCCTCAACAAACTCTGTAAATATTGCCATTGGCCTGCCATTGGCACATATACGGAGTTTGGTAATGTTCCATGAGCGGGAATGTCCTGAATTCATTCCACGGAATCTATCCACGCCGTTGGTAATATTGGGCCCTGGTTTTCGAAACATACGTATGTGGTGACTTGCAGCAAAAATATCGGCATAATTTGTAGCGCATTGAGTTGTAAAACAATAGCATATTAAGAACCAGTGTACACAGTAGTCGAATAATCCAATTCAATAACTTGATTTTAACAGGTTGTGCTACATTGCCAGTCCCTTTATTATTTACAGTTTTTTCGCGTTTTTCATGCCAAACCCAAAAGCATCCACAAACCTTTTAATGCAATGATGAAAAAAACTCAAACATATTCGGAATTAGCATGGCCGATAGACAAATAATCCAACCCAAGCAATTAGATTTTGAAAACTTTTGCAAAACTGTCACTCCCTACTGCCCAGCCTCCCTCTCCTCATCTTCACCCCTTGACCATCCCCGCCCCCCTTACCCACATGTCCCTTTACCCTGCCACAAACACCTTGACTACTCACCCTACCCTTCCCCTGTTTTTGTGTTTGTATTTAGTTATTAGAACATAGTGTAGATGGCATATAGAGATGGCTTTTCGTAAAGACCTTCCCTAGTGACCTGTTCACTGCTATTACACCGTAGCATGTATTTGAAAGTAATGACAATTGTGATATCTAGTTAATTACGGTTTGTTGAGCAAATATTGAGAAACATGATTTGTGTTGTCAATTTAATATGCTAATTAATTTTAGATATTCCAAGCTAGGATTAGGAATGAAAATTTGCGAAATATTTTGTGAACATCTCACAAATTTTTATATAAGCGACCAGGGGGAGCATTGTGATGGTGGTAGGGAGGCTGACTGGTGGTAGAGTGGCTGAGACTGGTGGTAGAGTGGCTGAGGCTGGTGGTAGGGAGGCTGAGACTGGTGGTAGAGTGGCTGAGGCTGGTGGTAGGGAGGCTGACTGGTGGTAGAGTGGCTGAGGCTGGTGGTAGAGTGGCTGAGGCTGGTGGTAGAGTGGCTGAGGCTGGTGGTAGGGAGGGTGAGACTGGTGGTAGGGTGGCTGAGACTGGTGGTAGGGAGGCTGAGACTGGTGGTAGGGAGGCTGAGACTGGTGGTAGGGAGGCTGAGACTGGTGGTAGGGAGGCTGAGACTGGTGGTAGGGAGGGTGAGACTGGTGGTAGGGAGGGTGAGACTGGTGGTAGAGTGGCTGAGACTGGTGGTAGGGAGGGTGAGACTGGTGGTAGGGAGGCTGAGACTGGTGGTAGAGTGGCTGAGACTGGTGGTAGAGTGGCTGAGACTGGTGGTAGGGAGGCTGAGACTGGTGGTAGGGAGGCTGAGACTGGTGGTAGGGAGGGTGAGACTGGTGGTAGGGTGGCTGAGACTGGCGGTAGAGTGGCTGAGACTGGTGGTTGGGAGGGTGAGACTGGTGGTAGGGAGGGTGAGACTGGTGGTAGGGAGGGTGAGACTGGTGGTAGGGAGGGTGAGACTGGTGGTAGGGAGGGTGAGACTGGTGGTAGGGTGGCTGAGACTGGTGGTAGGGAGGCTGAGACTGGTGATAAGGAGGCTGAGACTGGTGGTAGGGAGGCTGAGACTGGTGGTAGGGAGGGTGAGACTGGTGGTAGAGTGGCTGAGACTGGTGGTAGAGAGGCTGACTTGTGGTAGGGAGGGTGATTGGTGGTAGGGAGGGTGACTGGTGGAAGGGAGGTTGAGTGGTGGTAGGGAGGGTGACTGGTAGTAGAGGGCTGACTGGTGGTAGGGAGGGTGACTGGTGGTAGGGAGGGTGACTGGTGGTAGGGAGGCTCAATGGTGGTACATAGTTTGTATGAAGGCATCG